>PVJH01003010.1:0-152762 GCA_004026705.1 Nesogale talazaci | reverse complement strand
TAAGTCTTTAAGGGTCAAATCTAACAGAAACATTCTTAAACCAAGTGTCATCACCTAAGTGAAATATAACAACATAATTTTATATTAAAAAATAGCAGTAGTTAAAAAATAGTAAGTAGCACTTTTGGAGATAATCAGATTAGCCTTGCATATGAGTTACTCATCAGAATTGAGACTGATGTGTGGTTGATTTAGGAGGGTGTGTAAAATCCCTGTTGAGTACCCTAACTGGTTCAGCCAACAAATCTTGGAACTTTGTCTTCTTCAGGTAAGAAAGAAGTATCTAAGATTTTGTATTATTTCAGACTTTTTTGCAGTTATTCATTAAGGCAAGTATAACCTTCAAAACTAGGGCATAAGATAATAAATATGTATTATAATAACAGGTGGCAAACTGACAATCATAAGACAACCTGGGAGTAAAAGAAATATAGAGCCCAAAGCTTTTAGCAGATTTTAGAATATTCTTGTTTCTGCCTACAGAAGGCATTACAGATTTTAAAAACAATCAGAAAAGTATTTCAGCTTCCCTAATCTGTAAGGAGCTGGTGTAATGCCAGACAGGAAAGCTTCTGCTAAACTCCATTCCGGGGGTGTCCCACTCTTGGTTTGCTCAAACCTGATTAGAGCGATCTGTAGAGTGGCTAAACTTACCCTCAATTCTTATCATTTGTTCTTTATGCTTGAAGGTATATTTGTAAGTTGAGGTGGAGTCATAAACTTATCCCTTAAGACCATTTTTTCCTATGGGATCCTTAGTATCAACTTAAGTAGGGTTTATTAAAATGTCTTTTAATTTTATAACACTAGTATAAGGTTCTTTTGAGAGCCTTGGTTAATGGTGACTACTTTTGCATAACAATTTAGACTGCCATTTTCACACCAAATTTTCCCACTACCTAACCACAAAGAATGTGTTTTTCTTTCATATATGAAGATTAAATTTGTGCCAGTTCTTAAGAATGCATGTAAGAGGTGTGTCTGGAGGTTTAAACCTTTGTTTTACTCTCTGAAAGAGCAGAGGAGATCATGGTATAACATACTCATAATGAGCAAACAAAAAACCATTTGGGGCCAAGCTTCCTCCCTCCAAACTCTGATTTCCAGAATTAAGTGTTTCTTAATGTGCAACCCCTGTCTGGTGAAGCCTAACTTTCTGTTAGGAAATTCTCCAAAACTTCTTCACAAGGGTTAAAAGCCTTGTATCTGGCCTACTGATAAATTCTCTGAAGGTACGGGGATCAGAAACGAGAGAGGAGAGAGTCAAAAGATTGTGATTTCTTAGATTCCTAAGTCAATTCTGCTGAGAGGTTCATGTGAAGGTTGAAAATTTCTCATAAAACTCACAAAGCAAGCCTTCGTCTTGGTTTTCTTTGTCCCAATGCTTGTGCAGAAAAAGTGCCCTGAGATAAATCTTGCATCTCTTTCATAATGGCTTCTGATTACTGCCAATACGTCAATTCTTGCTCATGTACACGGTAGGGCAAAGCAGACTGCAGACACTCATGTGGGCCGAAAGTCTCATCTTTTTCCCACATAGAGTTGCTGGTGGTCCTAACTGGTAACCTCACAGTGAACTTTTGACGCTTTTATTGTGCTGATATTTATAGAGATAGGTATCACAATCATTACATTTCTGCAAAATTCTGGGGATAAGATCTTTGCCTTAGAATTGAATAGATTAATTTATAACAACACTTCTTTTGTGTGTAGAAAGATACTCTAAGAATGCTTACATTATTCACAGATTAAAAACTCTTAAAGAACCATTTAATCTATTTAGTGGCTAGTTTCTTTTTTGCAATTTTTGGATCAGCTGTTAGTCCAATGTATAATTCATAAATGTATATTTTTACCAACTTGCTTTTAGAAGGCCATATTATGCCAATTAAAATAGAGCATATATGTGCATTCTCTATATATACTGCACATATAAATTATATGCCTGCAATATGTACATACATACATACATATTTAAAATACTGAAAAATTCAGAAACTAATGCAAATCTGAAAAGGTTAACTAAAATTCAGAAGGTACATCAGATCTAAAGGAAATACGCTAGAATGCAATCCTTAGCCATTTCAGATACATCAAACTTGTTATTAAATCATATTCTGTCTTTGTTTCTCAGTGGCATAGACTGAGCTATTGTTGGAATGATCTACATGTAATCATTTCTCAGGCTGCTGATTTAAAGTTGGTACAAACTGCCATGATGGAGAGAAGATTTGGTTTCCAAAAATGAGACTTACTGCCATCTAGTTGATTCCAGCAACACATAACGACCACATAGAGCAAGAGAGAACTTCCCTTGTGAGTGTCTGAGACTGTAACATTTTACAGAAGCAGAAAACCTCTATTTGCAGTTAACAGCCTCTCTGCTGACTTTGCGGTTAGTCCAATGCATAATTCAATAAGCAGGCTTGCTACAGTAAAATGCAGGTGTTAAGAAGAGTTTTCCTGTGTTAACTAGCCTCTGGCCTGCTGAACCTTTTGAGATGCAAATGCTAATTTCCTGGTCTAGGAAATTAACAGATGGGTAAAGTCACTAAACCTGCCTAATGCTTAAGTTTAAAAACTATTCTTTGTTTTAAAGCTATTTTAGTAAACCTTTAAGCATGAAAAAAATGAATGTTATTTACCAGATCTAAGTATAACTACTTTTCTTTATAAAGGTATGTAGATGTCCAATTTCAGCAAACATTTGTTAATTCAATTTACCCTCAACAAAATAACTTAAAGATTTTGATCCTAACATAGATATAGCTACACAGATATATAGGTGATAGGTAGATAGATAAATTCCTTACAATAATAAAACAGTTTGATTTGTAAGCATTCACATACAAGATCAAAGCCAAAGTCTTAAGGAAAGTATATCTGTACACACTTCGTCTAATTATCATCTCAGAAATGAAACACATTTTACCAATGTTTTGTTTTAGATGTCTTTGTCATACCAATTGAAATAGTGCACTATTTTGAAGTACTGCCAATTAAAAACAAATAAAGCTCATGGGAAAATAATAATCAATTATAAATTATGGAGGGTTCATGAGGGAGGGTGAGGAGGGAGGGGAAAATGAGGAGCTGATATCAAGAACTCAAGTGGTGAGAAAATGTTTTTAAGATGATGGCAACAAATGTACAATTGCACTAGGCACAATGGATTGTGATAAGAGCCCACAATAAAATAATTTTAAATAAAAAACACATATATCCATTTGATAGCAGAAAAAGGAATAATTTGGAAAATGTTTTTAAAGTCAGAGGGGATTTTCAAAATGAAGGCTTACTTATCATCGGCTGGAGCCGGGAGAGGGAGTGGGGATGGGTGTGCCTTCTCAAAACACGTGGCATCCTGTTGGTCACCATGGTGGGTAAAATGGCAAGCCATCAATTTTTTTGGGGGGGGCATCACTGCCCTCTGGTGGTCATGGGAGCTACCCAGTCGTGCTCCTGGAGAGCTGCCGCTGGATTTGAACCGCCAAGTCTATGGGCCGCAGTTACACACTCAACTACTGCGCCACCGGAGCTTAGCCCTAGCCAGCAATTTTTTAAAGAAGTTCAGCAGACTACACTAACACATGGTTTTCCTTACACATTGGGAAAAATCTGTTTTAAAACAGATTTTATAAAACACTCATATCCAATGTACTCTTCTCCACTTTAGACTCATAAAATTTTCAATACTTCTAAATTTCATAGCAAACTAATGGAAACAACCTGGTTTTCAAGGTCAAGACAAAGAAACACAGAAGTAAGTCAATATCTCCTCTCCTTTTCTCTCTTGCTCTCTCTCGTTCGCTCTCTTTTGCTCTCTCTCTCTCTCTCTCTCTCTCTCTCTCTCACACACACACACACACACACACAAAATAGATCCATTCTATTTATATCTATAGAAGCCAGCTAGGGAAAGGATCTGGGTTGCACATTGGTAGTTCACTGACCTATTATCTACAAAGTCAGCAGTTCAAATCCACCATCTGCTTTGCCAGAAAGAGTTACTGTGTCAAAAACTCACAATTCTACCCCATTCCTGAGGGCCACTATGAGTCAGTATCCACTCCATGGCAGAGAACTCCTCATAGCTAACATTGGAAGACAGGCAGAAAGGGTCCACTAAGCACAGTGCTTGGGAGAAACATATATAGAAGACAAAAGACTTGAACAGTTAAAACTTTGCCACTTGGTCCCTGCTGGTATGCAGGGTGGATGTTATTTGGTTTGTAAAGTTCTATGTACTCTTGTATTGTTATATGTATTTTGTATTGTGTTAAGTAGGTTTGTATTGTTTTATTTAGTTTTATTGATTCATATTATAGTGCATCTCAAAAGTATGTCATTTGTAGTCATCCTCTTGAAGTTAGTGTAATTTTTTATGTATATGAAACTCAGGACACATGAAATTAAGGGAAAGAATGTAGAATAAGTGTCTTGGGGGGAGGGAGTCCAGTAGGGGGGGGTAGATAAAATGGGATATGATGTCAAGGAATTCATGTAGAAAAAGAATGTCTGGGAATTGATTGTGATAGCAATTGTACAATTCTAGTTGATGTGCCTGACCTATGGAATGATATGGTAAGTTTTTAATATAAAAACTTATTTAAATGGTTGAATAAATATAAAGTAAGCAAGGGAATTGAATTTTATGTGGTCTCTGTATACAGTGATAGATTGAAAATCATCATCCCTCAGAATTTTGAGATCAGGGTGAATGGCCTACACAAATCTGGCAAGTTTAGTATCTAGTGGAGTATAATGGCTATAATCAGTTATCACAAGAATAGACACATAATCTGGACAGGGATTTTGATATTCCGTGTCAGATGCAAATATCAAAAACACCATTAAGACACTGGAAAAAGGAGATCTGCTGTAACATTTTTGGATACCCAGTTATATTTCCTTACATTTCCTTAGACCAAGATACAAATCCTACTCAGAGGGTAGAGGCATAGGCAAAAAAAAAAAAAAAGTCACAGCAAATGGACTTACCATAGTTCTTACTCTCAGCATGATGGCTTAAAACAGAATTGAAATGAGTAACTGAAACAGCTGTTATCTGAAATGAGGATAAATGTATGTCTAGGGTCTGGTGGCAAAGTTAAGAAGAACAGCAGCTATCTCTTCTGTTTACAAAGCTTACTCTGCCCATCTTCCTGCCTGATTGACTTCAGCTGCAAAAGCTGGCGCCCAGCTACTGAATTTATCCACAGCAACCAGAAAGATGTGTGGGATTCAGCATGTCTACAAAAAATGTATAGCTGGCCCAAAGCCTTCAGCCCCCAAGAAGAGCCTCCCTTCTCACGCTGGCTTCTGATCCCTGCTCTCTACCAGAAGGGCTGGCTCTCTCTGCCTGGGACTCTTCCTGCCCTGCCTTCTTTGTCCGGAGAGCAGAAGCAGCAGCTGTGGCACTAAGGTCAAGTGTCCAGAGTCCATCTTTTTAATAATTTAACAATATCTGATGGCATTTTTAAATTAAAATAAATATATTACAATAGGATTTTTGCATTCTATGAAAATGTCTGTTCCTCCATATAGACCAAATTTTGAATCAAGAACCTCTCCCCGACCCCAGTCAATGGTGCCCCACTTACAATCTGTTCACTTTACCTAGGTCTATGAACCCTTTTCTTGTCAAACTGTTTCTGGTCTGTGTTATGCCTGCTTTTCTCTCCCTTACGTGGTAGTGGCTTTCATGCTCTTTATACCATTTAAGTTAGCTAATTCTTTGGCTTTAGACAAAGGGCCAGCTCTAACCCTTATCTGGCTATCTTAAACTCTGTTCACCTCATTTCCTCTGATTACCTGTTCTCTACAAACCTCATCTCTCACAACACATCTATTCAAGTTCTCACTCTGTCTCTTGTCTCTGAAATCCTAACAGTACGTAAGTCTGCCTCATACACCTTCAAAAGTGTGTGCACACTCTGAATATGCATACAACAAAGTGGAGATGGACAATGGACTGATTCTTTAACTTCTCCTTAACTAGTGGTCTTTGGAAGGAGACTGTTGCCACAATAGTTTTTTCACATCACCTGAAGCTTTCTTTAGCCAATTGCTACAGCTCCAGGACCAAGAAGTTACTGTGAGTTCCTGAAGTAGGGGTTATCTCTCAGCAAAAGACTGTAAGTATTCCCCTAAACCTGCTGTCCGGCCTTTCAATGGACTTCCTCCATCTAATAAAATTAGGGCTATATCACTTAGTGGTTGAAAGTGCTGTACTTATATAGCTCCCCCAGCAGAAATTGGAATTAACTTCTGGGAAGCATTTACAGGACTAGGCTTGCTTCCCAGCACTCTGGGATGGCAGAAGAGTTGAACTTAATGCCCCATCTTAAGGTGGGATTGTTTAAGTAAAGTTAAATAACAAATGAAAGGTAGAATAAATAATAACTGAGGTAAGTTAAAGAATGCATATGTTATTCAACAGAAAAAATCTCACATTATGCTGATACCATGGCAGAGTCTCAGAAAAGGGGTGTTTCATTTGACTAATTTTTATCAGAGGAGACAAACTTACACAGAATCTGAAGTGATAGAGTCTTTAGCAGACCTGACTGGCTTGGTTTTCAATAACCCCATACTTCATAATCTTTTCCCTAGTGCAGAACTAGTAATTATTAATGAGTGTTGTGTACTGGTACAATTATTGAGAGGGAACATAGATCTTTCATATACGAAATGAAAAATAGCTAGAAAAGTCATGGAAAGGATTGTGATACAGTGGATTATTTAGTACTGTTCTAGCTACAGGCTCCATTGGTCAGCTGCTGTACATCCAAGCCTCCAAGACTGTGGTGATAGTTCCATGTGGGAGTGAATCACTCCTTGTGTTAATGGGGGAAGAACACTATGAGATTTATTTTGGTCAAACCATTTCCAGACTTGAATCAAAGCATCATTCTTCATACAATCATCACTATATGTAATTACTTTGTAACTCATTGATTTTGCATTAAAATCGAGGATTATTGATAAATTGCTTATACTTTCTTTGTACTGTTTTTATCACTAGTTTTTTATTTATCATATTGAGTGAGATACAAATTTTGATGGTTGTCCAAAACTCATTTTCTTTTTCTTACTATTTTTTACTCTAACTAAATAACTCTATAAACAATTATATTAATCAATTAAGAAATTTACCTTTCATTTCCATTTGATTTTTTAAGAAATTATTATGGTTATGGGGAAAAAGAAATAATTGAATTAATGTACTAATTCCTAATTTAGTAATATCAGAATTTCCTAGCCTATAACTACAAGTGCTTCATTTGTTCACTTTGAACTTCCTTATCTTTAAATAAAAGTTTTGCTGACTATGCTTATGTTATAATTTATCATTTAACCTAATGTCAATTACTGAAATACACTTAGTTCACAGTTGTTTATATTATAACATCTGTTAGACACTATGCTTATTTCTGATAAATAAAAAGTTTAGATGAGAAGTATTCCTCATGCATGTTCCATTTTCTTTTGAAAGATTCGAGAAAAATTTCTAATTTCAAATAATTCACATTGTTAATTATTCCGCAGGAAATTAAAAAAAAAATTACTATAAGTTATCAAACACTCACAAAATAGACTTATCAGCAGATTCACAGACTTTGTGAATTGGCTGGAGCAAGCTGAAACCTGCATCAGTGACATAGAGGAAGGACAAGTGGAACTTAACATACACAAACAAAAATCTAATAAGATTATCAGAGAAAATGAAGAAAATGTAAGATCTATGTCTGATGCTATAAGGAGAAAAAACATCAGAATTTTTTGTCAACTAGAGGAAGACAGAACAAAGAAGTCATCTGCAACAATAGTCAGAGAATTACTGGAGGAAAACTTCTCTTGTTTAATGAGTGAAAACCAGGCAACCATTGAAGAGGCTGAAAGAACACCAGCTAGACTGAATCCCAAGAAAAAGTCACCAAGACACATGATAGTTAAGCTATACAACTTTGTGGAAAAGGAGAAAATCATGAGAGCAGCTAGGGGAAAAATTGAGTCACATATAAAGGTTCCCAAAATAAGAATATGCTCAGACCTATCAGCAAACACTATGAAAAAAAATGGAGTAATATTTTCCAAAATTTGAAGGAAAATAATGCAAATCTAAGAATACTCTACCCAGCCAAATTATGTATCAAGATAGATGGAGAAGTAAGAGTTTTCCAGACAAGGGACATAGGATAGAAGAAACCCAACCCTATGAAAGATCTTTGCTGACCCAGTATGAGCAGAAGATCAGCACTCATCATGCCAAAATAAGAGAATGTCGCATAGAACAACCTCATTCAGAGGGCAGCAAAGAGAAAATAGCTCTGAAAATAGGAATGGCTTAACAGTGGAAAGAAATCAAGAATGATCAACTCTCACACACACACACACATCCACAACACACTGAAAAGAAAGGAAGGTAGGGAAACTCTCAATACAAAAGGTAGAAGCTGACATCACATATTCCACAGTTGGAGGTTATAACCCAAAAGATCAGTGGACTAAACTCAGAAATCAAAAGACTGGCTAGCAGGCTGGCTTAAAAACACTACCCTTCAATCTGCTACCTACAGGAGATACATCTCAATACTACAGACAAAATAGGCTGGGAATCAAAGGCTGGAGAAAGGAATAGCAAGCAAACAAAAATTCAAAAAAAGCAGGGGTAACAATCCTAATCTCAGATAAAATTGACTTCAAAGTGCAAACCATAAAAAGAGATAAGGAGGGACACTAGATAATGCTCAATGGAGGGGAGAAAGTCAAGCAGTAAGCATTTTAAGCATATATTCCATGAATGAGAGGCCCACTGAATACTTAAACCAAACACTCCAAAAGAAGACAAATCACAGCCTCAACAATTATAGTGGGTGGATTCTATATACCACTCTCTGAGAAAGACAGATCACAGGGAAAGAAACCCAACAAAGAGGTTAGAAATCTATAGAATATAATTAGACAATTTGATTCAGTAGATATCTGCATAGTTTTTCATGCAAATAAAAACTTCACATTTTTCTCATTTCCACATGGAACATATTTGAAGACAGAGCACGTGCTGAGACATAAGGTGAATCTACATAAATTTGAGCACATTGATATCATATAGAACTCTCAAAACACTGTGCCATAAGGTTGGAAATCAACAAAAGGAAGATGAAAAGAACTAGAGAAAATAATTGGAGAATGAATAATTCTCCATTGCAAATGGACTCTGTACTGGCCCAGATCAGAGATGAAATTTTTAAAAAATTAGAAACCAATGAGAATCAAAACACAACATACCAAAATTTATGGGAGACAGCAAAGGCAGTCTTCAAAGAATGTTTCATACCAATACATGAACACCTGAAAAAGGGTGTCTCATAACTGATATGTTGGCATAGAACTTACAATGACTAGAGCAGAGTCTGCAGGACTATCCCATTATTAGCAAAAGAAAAAAAAAACGTAAAAATCAGGGCTGAGATGCAGGAGAGGGAAAATAAGAAAACAATGCAAAAAAATTAATGCTGCTAAAAGTTGGTTCTTTGAAAGGATTAGCAAAATTGACAAACCACTGGCAAACTTAACTGAAGAAAGGAGGGAAAAAATTTCAATAGCAAGAATGAGGGATGAAAGAGGGGACATCACAAGTGACCCTAATGAAATTAAAAGAATAATTACACAGTACTACAAAGGTCTGTACACCAATGAATTCAACAACTTGGAGGACATGGACAAATTCTTGGAAAAGGAATCTCTTCCTGCACTGTCCTCAATGCATGTCAAGAATCTCAACTGACCCATAACAATAGAAGAAGTAAACAAGGTTATCAAGGGATTACCAACAAAAAAATCACCCGAACCAGAAGGATTTGCAGGAAAATTCTACCAAGCATTCAGAGAGGACTGATACCAGTCCTATGATTCTTTTTGAAGGGACATAAATGAAATTAATCAAGCATATTACCGAGCAACTTGTGTTCAGTTAATTACTGATTGTAGAGATATATGTGACATGGTTGTTTGAAATAAACCCATGCAAATATTAACTAAACCTTAGTAATAGTATTATATGATTTAACCTAGTAGGGGCAACGGGACTTGAAAAAGGTTATAAAAAAACTCTATTATCTTTTAATTTCATATTTGCACAAAAATTTTGGAATCTCCTTATGGCTTAAGAGGTGACTAAGTTTTGATAAATACTATTATATTGATCAGTTGGTCACATTATTGTTTAAAAATCTGGATTCAGAAAAGTGGGACAACATGTGCAGTGCAATTGAGATTGTGTCTTTGTTGATGCCAGATTCCCTAGAAGTTGCCTTTATGTAGCACTGATGTTTCTATGCTACCCTGGTGGTATGGTGGCCTACATTCTGGGCTGCCAACTCCAAGTTTAGTAACTGAAATCTAACTACTGCTCCTTGGGAGAAAAATGAGGTCTTCTGCTTCAGTCTTAGAAACACAAAGGGGCAGGTCTATCCTGTCCTATAAGTTTCCAATGCCTTAAAACCAACTCAGCAACAGTGTGTTTGAATGAAATTTTTTATTACTAGAATACTCACAAAATCAAAACAAACAGTTCTCTCCTATCCAGGCAATTCTGATTTCTAGTGGCCAAAGCAAAGAGCTTTGTCTTTCTCCTTGGAGCAGCTGGTGGGCTTCCTTCAAATGCTGACCTTGCAGCTAGCATTCCAGAGCTTCCTCTTTAGGATACAGCAAACTACAATCAGCTGAAGGTGTCTCTATGTTCTTACTTATACCAGCTAAATAAATATTTCTATGCTATAATGTGCAAAACTAGAAAAATCTACAAAACAACTTTTAATGCAGTTATGAAATATTAACTACTATAATATACCAACATTTAAATACAACCATTCAACAGTATACTTCAGAAATAAATTTATATTTATAAAAACATGCTTCATTCAAAGTGAATTACTACAAGGAAACAATAGGCATTGTCATTATGGTAATGATTTCTTTCTTTCATTTTTTAACAGTATTATTGGCACTTACTTAATATTACATACAATTCAAAAGTCTAGTCATACCAAGAAAACTTGTACATTCATGACCATAATCCATTCTAGAACATTTTCTTCTTCCTTGTATTTAGTGTTATTCATGTTACCTTTTATATTTGTATTAAAAGATATACATAGCAAAATGTTCTCCAATTCAACTTCTTCATGTATAATTCAGTGCCTCGATAGTACTCCTTGTGTTGTGTCACCATCATTGATCTCCTTTCTCAAAATATCCCACCCCTATGTAAAGAAATTCAATGGCACCTAAGCAAAAAACTCTTTCTCCTTTCCCCGTGGTAACAACTGGTAATAATTTCTTTTAAAAAAAGTTTTGCTGGCATGAAATTTGCATATCATAGAATTCAATACTTCAGTCACATCAGGAAGAGTTATACAGCATCACCACAATCAATGTTAAAACATTTTCTTCAGTTTTGTACTCACCATTATTAGTTCTCCATTTGTACCTAATCTTTGCTACTGTACCTCAATTAATCCAGCTAATGTCTCTGGGGATTTTCCTAACCTGTAGTTCATAAACATAAAAACAGGAGGGAGTCAAGAAAACAGGAAAACATATACATACAAAGAAAACATGACTGAGTTCTTATAAAGAAAAATAGGAGGGAATCAAGATGACGACCAAGTAGAATTACCCTCCTGTCATTCCTGCTGCCAGACCAGAAAATTAAGAGGTAAAAAGGCCAATACTCGGAGACTGGGTGCTAAAAATAGACTCAGTGAACTAGGGTCTTTCTCATTTGATTTTCACACACAAAGAGATTTGAGAATGCACTGAAATGCATCTGCCTGCAGGCTTCACTAACCTGTCACCAGGTCCAGAAGGACAGCATCTGCCACTGCTTCCTACACCCGAGTCCTGCAGCAAGTAGTAATTCCCCCAGACTGTGGTATAAAATTGGTCATAATCCTAGTCTTACAATGAGGATTTGAGACTTAAACAGGAGACCTCACACCCATGTTCCCTATACTGTTAGCTGCCCTGATCCTCTGGTCTAGAGCTCTGCAATTCCCCTTCCCAGCAAGGAACCAAGGGACTAGATCAGTCAGTCCCTTCCTCTTTTTCTCCATGCCTACCAGGATGGACAATGATAGTAATTAGACAGTAATTTGCAGCTATTCAAGAGTCCCTGTGATATTTACCTGTAAGAGAACACAGGTACTTAGAGCACAACTGGATAGAGGAAGGGACCCAGGAATGCAGTCTTGGGCAAATTCAGATACAGTGGGCCCCAAATCCTCTTAGCTAAGCTTGTCCTCCCACCCCTACATTGATATCAGGGAATTCCACAGTCCATTATGAAAAGGGGAATTTTTTTTGGCTTATAAAAATGCATTCACTTCCAGGCTATGGTCCTTTGTGCAACTTTGAATATAAGCCTATAGAACTCTGTTCATTAGCATCTATTAACATAACAAAGTAGCCAGTGCCAAACCCTAGAGCACTGCCTTGGAATCTTAACATAACAAAACCTGAAGGCCAACATGTCTTACCCTCTTTAAAAGCTGTCAGTCCAGATCAGACTTATAGTCAAACTGCTGGTCTGCCCCAAATCCACCCAGGGACAAACCTGCAGTCACTAACCTCACCCCAGTCTCAGGGGCCTCCCACCACTCTCATAGACTAAGTTGCTTCCACACCTTGCCTGCCATAGAAGGCTTCAAGCAGCCCTCAAAAACATGTCACAGAGGAAGAGGTCATCCTTTCGGTTCTTCCAAAATAGCCCGCAAATAGCAACATACCAGAAACCCCTCAACAATAGGATCACAGATCTCACGAGCATACTAGAAGAGATACAGAATTAATAAACAAATAGGACACACAGTCAAACAACATAAAGGAAGAGTAGGACAAAAAGTTGCCATCAAAAAAAAAAAAAAAAAACCTGTCATCAATGAGAGATGCTGTGAAGAAGAACAATATTCAAATAATTGGTCTACCTGAATAAGGCAACAGTAAAATTAGCAACTGAATTTCTGGAAGCAAATTTTCCAACCTTAATGAATGAGAATCAGACATTCATACAGGAAGCAGAGAGGGCACCAATTAGATTAAGCTGCAGGAGGAAACCGGCAAGGTATATAATAGTTAAATTATTCAAATATGAGGAAAAAGAGAAAATTTTAAGAGTAGCACGAGGAAAAAAAAAATCACATACAATGGTGTTTCAGGTAAGTATATGCTCAGATCTGTCAGTATAAACCATGAAGATGAGGAGAGGAGTAACATCTTCCTAAAGCTGAAAGAAAAAAAAATGCCTGCCCAAAAATCCTCTACCTTACCAAACAATTTATTAAGGTAGTGAATGAGCTAAGAGTCTTCCAATGCAAGGAAAAATTCAAAGGAAATGCTGTAAGTCACCTAACTCTGTGGAAAATCTTTGCCAATTCACTATGGTCAGAAGACCAACATCCATCCAGCACAAATAAGAGACTCCCCTATAGCCCAAGTGAACCCAGAAGCCAATACTCCAATAACCATTATCAAGATAGCATGGCCTTAAAGGAAAAACAAGGCCAGAAGGAAGCACCATATACAAACACAGCATAACAATATGAAGGAAAATAGCAATATCCTAGCAATATACATGTTATAATATACTAGCAATATACAGGTTATCAATATACTAGACCAGAACATGTACACAGGTATAGAAAGGGATGGTAGCTCATGACAGACAGAATCCAGGAACAGGAGTGGGAATAGTCAGAAGGGTAGAGGGAAGAGGGAGAGAGTAAGGGAGAAAAGGAGAACTGATCACAATGTTCCACACATGAGCATACACAGGGGGAAGAAACAGAAATCATGGGAGAAAGAAGACAGTAGTGATATAACTAGTTATAATTAAATTCACACATCAAAATAATCCCCGTTATGAAGACCAACACCAGAACACGAGAGTGTGAGTTGTGGGTGCAGCGAGTAAAAGAGGAATATCAGTCCCTTATCCGGTATGTGGAGAACAACACAAATGCGGACAGTGATTGGTTCCCACTGAAGGTTCTACAAAGAAGGGACTCGGTGGTTTGGCAAATGCTAGTACATCCATGGTCTTCTGAAATATGAATTTGACATTGAGTTTGACATTGCTATTACATATCCCACTACTGCTTCTGAAATTGCAATTCCTGAACTGGATGAGAAGACTGCAAAGATGTACAGGGGTGACAAAATATGTCTACCTGATCACTTTAAGTCTTTGTGGGCCAGGAATGTACCCGAGCTTGGACTAGCCCATATGGCTCTGGGGCTAGGTCCATGGCTGACTGTGGAGATCCCAGATCTGATTCAGAAGGGCGGCATTCAGCATAAAGAGAAATGCAATCTGTGAAGGATCAAGTCAAAGAGACAAGACTGAGGGGCCTTTGAGAGACTAGGTCTTCTGTTTCCTGCTCTCCCCCCACCCCCCACCCCAGACCTCCATCCCTAGTTGTTACTAAGTGGGTGCATCATTGTCAGTAGTGGTAGGGGACACCTCAAAAGAAATAAGACAGTATTGCTGCTGAACTTCTAAATTGCGCTACACAGAGAAGGGAGAGACTTGGGCCTTGGAAACTAAAAGATAATTTAGAGCACCATCCCAGGTGAAACAAGGTTAGAATCTATAGGAATTCGGGTTAATTTAAAGTTGTCCTCCATTTGTTTGTGGAGATAAGCCATCAATAAAACTGCTTCCACTGAAAAACAAAACCAAACAAAACCCCATATGATCTTAAATAATGAGAAAGTAAAGTGAACAATTGCTGATTGGAATTTAAATTCCTCACAATATTTCCTGTTAAAATCATGTTCTATTATAAGACTGAGATTCTAACTTGCTTTGAATATTAAAGGCCATTTGTCTTTATAACAGACAAATATGAATGCAAAGTGTTTTACATCTTTACTTATGCTATAAATCTCATAGATCTTGCACCATAACTAAATTATTTAGTAACATTAAAATTACTCTTTTCACTTTCATGTCCAATACAATTTTCCCAGTTAAAGCAATGAGCAATTAAGACTGTGACTTAGGGCTGAGCCCCAGTGGTGTAGTGGTTATGCATGGGCCTGCGGCCCACTGGGTTGGAGGCTCAAATACAGCAGCAAGGCTGGACCTCCTACTGCCACCACCAGAGGGCAGTGATGCCCCCAACCCCCCCCAAAAAACGCCCCCTCAAAAAATAGACTGTGGCTGCTTTCCTTCTTTACTCCCTGTCCCTCTTTTTAAAATATATATTACTTTTCTACTGTACATTGAGGCAAACTGAATAAAGAAAATCATAAATGTCAAAAATTATATTGCTCTTATTATAAATTTACCACAAATTTTGTCTCAAGCATGTTTCTCAATTTAAAAAAATTTTTTTAATCTTCACAAAGATTATGTATTATTCTTTTTTTGGCTTTTTTAATGAATCATTTTATTATGGGGCTCATACAACTCCTATCACAATCCATACAAACATCAATTGTATGTAGGCCACATTCACACCCTTATTGCCATCTTCACCCTCAAAACATCCTCCATCCAGGCCCCCAGTATCAGCTCCCTATATTACCCTTCCTCTCCCCCTCCCCCTTGAAACTTTAGTAATTTAAAAATTGTTATTATTTTCATACTGTACACTGTCCAATGTGTCCCAACACGCACTTCCCTGTTGTCCGTGTCCCAGAGAGGAGACTACTTGTAGATCCTTGAAATTGGTTCTCCCTTTCTATTCCTCCATCCCTCCACCCTCCTGGTATTACCATTCCTATTACTAGTCTTGAGGGATCATCTGTCCTAAATTTCCCACGTTTCCAACTTTATTGTATATCTCCTAGTTGGAAAGGAGATTATATACAATAGGACATATTTCTAATCATATATGAGAGAGTTGCAAAATGTATGGAAAAATTCTATTATCTTTCTATTAAATCCTTTGTATTATTTAATATATGTGACAAAACAAATAGCAATTAAAGTTAACTACACAATAGTAATATGACATTATATACATTGTTAGTCATCTTATTAACTGAACATCAATTTCTTTTTTAATGTGTAACTTATTTGTATGAATATAGAATTTCTATTAATATGCTTATCGTTTAGATTATCTACATGTTTCAGAGAAGCTATCATCAGGTCATATTTTCATATATCTGTATGTAATTTGATGGTTTTCTTTTAAATATACCTATAGCAGTATAATTTGATAATGTGTTGTTGTTTCCTTTGGTTGACTATTCAAGTACTCTGCTTCCGTCTATTTCCCCCTAGTTCTCCTGTGGTGCTTCTGTGAAAGCTGTTCTCAGTCCAACAGGACAAGGCTGTAACAACTGAAACAATGAGGACAAGCTTTCTCTTCACCACTTTCTCTGATCTCATCTTAGAAGTGGTATTTTGTCACAGACTACAATCCTCCTTTTTGAGAAGAAAACATTAGATCCATCTTTTGATTCCAGACAGGTAAGATTCTCAATATATGTATGTGTGTGATGGTGCATACTGTAGTTGGCATATGTTCCTATATAATCTTCCACTGCTGCCTTCTTATTAAAGGTAGCTTTACACATCAATTGTGATTAGATGAGTGTCCAAAGGTTCTTTTTTTTCCCAATGATTTTATTGGGGGCTCTTACAGCTCTTATAACATTCAATATATCATTTGTATCAAGCATATCTGTACACATATTACCACATTCATTTTGAAATATTTTCCACTTGAGTCCTTGGTATAAGCTCCTCCTGCCCCCTACCCCCCCTTTTTAAAATTTTATTGGGGGCTCTTACAGCTACAACAACATTCAGTACTTCATTTCTATCAAGCACATTTGTACACATGTTGCCACATACATTTCCAGACATTTTTCACTTGAGCCCTTGGTACAAGCTCCTCTTTAAAAAACAAAACAAAACAAAACTCCCCTTTCCCCTCCCCCCTTTTTTAAATGAATCATTTTATTGGGGGCCCATATAACTCCCATCACAATCCCTAACGACATCAGTTGTATGCAGGCCACTTTTACACATCCATTGCCATCATCACTCTCAAAACATACTCTCTTCCTCCAGGCCTCCATTATCAGCTACCCTTCCTCCCCCCCTTCCCCTTGAACCCTTAGTAATTTACAAATTATTTTTTTCTTCCTGTACACTGTACAATGTGTCCCACCACTCACTTCCCTGTTTTCCGTGCCCCAGAGAGGAGACTACATGTAGATCCCTGAAGTTGGTTCTCCCTTTCTACTCCTCCATCCCTCCACCCTCCTGGTATTACCTCTCCTATTACTAGTCTTGATAGATCATCTATCCTAAGTTTCCCATGTTTCCAACTTCACTGTACATCTCCTGGTCTAGCTGGATTTATGTGGTAGAATTGGGGTCATGATAGTGGGTGGGAGGCGGGAAATTGGGCATCACTCAATGACAGAGAAATTGGTTTTTATATTTTTGGAGTAAGTAATAGCAAATAAAACAAATATTATTTATCAAAATAAAGTTTATTTAATTACACTTGTGCTTAATTCTGTCAAAAATTGTGAAGTTGTTTGTAACATACAAAGTCAGCTTTTTATTTACACAAGCAATGAGGAATTCCTGATGTCAGAATGGATTTCTGATATCACATTGCTGAGGTCAGATAGATTTGGTTTGAAGAAGAGTATAACAGAAAGATGTTTTTATTGTGTTTTTTGACTATGCAAAGGCTTTCAAGGATGTGTGTCAGAAGAAGTTATGGTCAACATTAAGGATCTTAGAAATTCCAGACCACATCATTGTGCTTGAAGGAAACTGGTACATGAATAAACAAACAGTCTTGAAAGAAATAAGAAAATGCACAATGACTGAAAAACAGAACTGGTGACTATTATGTGTTAGGGCTGTATCCTTTTGTCATACTTATTCAATCTGCATGCTAAGTAGGTATGAAGAAGAACATGACATCAGCATTAGAAGAAGGTTTATTAACAACCAGTGACATGCAGCTGACACAACTTATTTGTGGAAAGCAAGTAGCAGACTTGAGTTTCTTTGTGATGAAGATCAGGGTTTGCAGAATTCAGAAACAATACTGTTAAATTATAAAAATCTTTATTAAACAAAAGTGTGGGACTATTGTTTCTTGACATATCCTCTATCTAAGTTTAGACATTTCTTAAAGCAGTGTTTCTCTCTCATCCTTCCCTGAAAATGCTAAGTGCTCTGAGTTATGTCAAGTCAAAATTGCAGTGTTAGCATCCTCAAAGAATTTAAATAATGTTCCTTTCCATTCTCTTTGAATGTGGGGGAAAAAGACTTCTGGAAGGCCAAGAAAGAAGGTGCAGCATGGATCAGTAAGGTTTTTCAAAAATTTCTAAAAGGGTAACTTTTGCTAATCTTGAATAATGAACAGATATATTTTCATTATAGGGAAATTTACTTGGTAAAATTTTCCTTCTTTATTATCACTGACTCAGTACTCAAATTTACTTTAAAAAAATCAGCATAATAAGCCTGTGATCATGCTCTGTCTTTTTAGAATAGCAGAGCCTCAGGATTGGAAGAAAATTAATTAACAATCTTCAGTGTGTACATGACACAACATTGCTTGCAGAAAACGAGGCTAATTTCAGACATATTGATGAAGATCAAAGATTACACATTTCAGTATGGATTATAACTCAATGTAAAGAAAACACATATCCGCATTACAAGACCAGTAGACAACAACTTGAAAAATAAAAGAAGAAATGATTAGAATTACCAAGTGTTTTATTTTCCTTGTATTCCTAATCAATTCTGAGAAAAAAGCAGGCAAGCAAAAAACAATATACTGTATCAGGCAAATTTGCACAAGATGTCTTTGAAATATAAAAGACCAAAGATTTCATATTGATGGATAAGATATACTGTCTCAGACCATGATGTTTTCAATATCTTACATACATGTGATAGCTGAAAAAATGAATATGGAAAACTTTATAAAACTGGTGCATTTCAATTATGGTGTTGCTGAAAAGTTTGAATTTACCATGTACTGCCAGAAGAACACATATATCTTGGAAAAAGTAGACCCAGAATGTTCCTAGAAGCAAATACAAGGCTTTGTTGCATATACTTTGGACAAGCTATCACTGTGGTTCAGTCACTAGAAGAGTGACACATGATAAAACACAGGTCAAAGTAAGAAGAAAAATCTTCAATGGATCAACATAATAGCTACAACAATAACTTTTATGATAGCAACACTTGTGAAGACTGTAGAATTTCATTCTGTTGTGTATAACATGTGTAGGAGCCAGAACCAAACTTGACAGTACTTAACCACCATGACAAATATGTATCTTTAGTGTAATAAAAAAAAACTTTAAACGAAATGATAGAAATTATTCTCACTCTACAAAATCATGAATGAAACTACTCATTATTGCCTCTACTATATGTGAATGATTAAAAATATGATAACATATTTTGTACAAGATACAGTGCTGGAACATAGGAAAGTGTATTATGGTAAGCTAAACCTATAGAACTATGGCAATTTTAGAAAAGTTCGTCGTAAATTATTTTGAAAATATCATTAACTAAAATTATTTAGTTACATATTTTTGGTTCTTTTCATGGAGTTACCCTAGAGAGAATAGAGTCAACTATTGAGAAGATTTAGTTCATTGCTTGCATAAGAATTAGCTAATATTTGAAAATACAAATCATGAAAAAAGTAAATATTCGGATAAGCAATATAAAATGCTTAAAGAGACTGAAAAAACTTTATGTGCAAAATTCATTTATCTAATAACTCCACTCAAACATTATTATGTACATGTAATTTGTATTATTACTGGAGAATAAGAGAATCAGAAATCTTGAAAATATATATTTTCATAGGAAGATGCTAAAAATCACAAATATGCTCTATATTTGCTAATACTTGAGTATAAAGTACCTGGGAGAGACATCAACATATCACACACAAACAGAAATTATTTTTTTCCAGGTGTGAATTTTCCAGAGAATAGTGACAATAATTATTTATAAGTCTGGGGACTTTAAAACAGGAATACTTGGGTTTTGTAATACATTTCAAAAGTAAAAACATTACCAAAGTTCCTTGAACCTTTTCCCCCCTCATATATAAAATATGGATAATAATTGTACCTGTTTTATCATGTTATCGAAGTAGAACAGCAAAATTCCAAATCTAAAAAAATCACTTAAATGTTCTACATTGTAAATTGAACTGCTGTTATTAGTACTGATTGCTATTGTAACCAAGATACATTAAAAGTAACATCACGATTAAAATTTGCTACCAGAGACAAAATATGTGGCTCACCTGTGTTTTTAACAATGGTAGCTGGAGTCAATTAGTAATGCTATGTTACATTAAACAAAATAATATTCAGTGTGATAATGATTATGATTATCTAAAGTAAGTTTGAAGACAAGTTTAGGAAAGTCATTAATTTAGGAAAAAGATGAAATAATTATTCAAGTTTATTTCTTTTCTAAATTATGATTCATTTTCTATTTTAATATTGGAATAAAGTATATTTATATGGGAAGGCATTAAGAAACACATTTGGGGTCTGAGTCCCGGTGGCGTAGTGGTTGTGCGCGGGACTGCAGCCCACTGGCATGGAGGTCCAATTCAAGCAGCGGCTCCATAGGAGTAAAGGCTGGGCCTCCTGCTCCCACCACCAGAGGGCTGTGAGGTCTCCCCGCCCCCCAAAAAGAAGAAACACACTTAGAAAGGATAAATAAAAGAGAGCCATGTTTAATTTCTGAAATGACACTGATTCTTGGAGGAAGTTATTAATGTATAATGGCAGGGATAGTAGACTATGTGCTTTTCATTTTAATCAGATCAATCCTTGAAAATTTTCCTCAAAACAGAACCTTTTCCCCATGGATTATTGTCTTGGAAAAACTTATTTACATATGCTTAAACTCAATGCTCCTACTTGCAAAGAAAACAGTAGAGTTAATTTAGCAGAAACATTGTTGTCAGAGTAGCTTCTATTTATAAAATGGTGATTGTGTTAGTCCAGGTAGACTAGAGGAACAAATTCATAGGCATGCATATGGATATAAGGAAAAGATTTATATACAGGAGCAATGGAACGTTGAGAAAGCATGCCAACCTAGTGCAGTCCAAAGTCATAAGTCTGAGATTAGCCCGTATGTCCAAATCAGTCTATAAAGTGCCCTTCCTACTCAGGAAGTACGTGCAGTAGAGGTGCCCTGGTGCTGGCAGAGGTCTCCCCATGACTGCTCGTTTCCAGGGTTCAGGGTCCATCAGCAGTATCCACTGGTGGTGGGAGCATCTCAGTGCTGGCAGGGATCTTTCTGTGGCTTCTCTGGCCCCAGAGGTCTGGTTCCATTAGGGCAAGCCCGTGTGGCTTCTCCTCTGGCTCCTTCATTCTCCAGGAATCAAGATCAATTAGCATGCTGTCATTTTGTCTTGTCAATAGCTCGTCCTCTCACAGACTGACTCCCAGAGACTGAGTGAACTCTGTCTTCTTCAATTGGGAAATACCGTGAGATTTCCCAGAATTCTCAGGAGAAAGCCATGTCCACACAGAGGCCTCATCTCATTGACTATCTCCAGATTAACAGGCAAGACCCAACCCCTATATCCCAATCATGAAATTGACATTACAAATACATAACCGCCAGAGTGATCCAGGTCAAGAAATTGCCAAGAATTTCTTTAGGTTACGATGCTAGAAATAATTCTTAATTTTCTCTATTGTAAGTAATCTACTTGTGTTTAAATGAACATCTGCATTGCCCAGATATTTTGCATTTCTTGAAAATTATCAGGTAGGATTGATGGTGCTGATCCTTGAACCAAAGTTCTGCCTGTTGAGGATGTAGAGGACTCAGGAGTTAGAATCAAGAGCAGAAGTTCATATCACTGTGAATTCAAGTTACTCTTCCAATTTCAAGGATTATAACTGACACATTATTACTTTAAAAAAGCTCTTCAGCATCATTTTAGCAATTTCTTCATATATATGTACACATATGCTTTCTTTATGTATATGTACATGAAAAACAGCACAAATATGAGCATATCCCATCCGAATTTCGAGAACATCTCAAGAACATATATCATGAATCAAACACTAAATGAATATCAGAAAAGTGTGTGAAACCACCTCTTAATCAGTGTAGCTGAGGAAAACAGAGTATGTTGTGAAGTCAAAGAGCGGAACTAAAAATTCCCGAGGGCAGCTTGAGAAGACAAAGTAAACCTAGAGGTAGAGAGTCAAAAAGGAAATACACACTCAGCATATCTTAAACTGAAAGAACTCTAAAAAATTTAAACTTTGAGTTGCTAGATTGAAAGATTCTATGGGTAAAATATGTAATTATGCAGGAGGCATCTAAATAAGATGGAAAGAATAAAATGCCACTGTATCAAAAGAAAGTTGACATTTCACCATCCCAAGAGGTAGCATGTGAGCAAGATGAAAGATGAAGTCAAAACTGCACTGAAAGCATTAGGCAAAAGCAAGCCTCCAAGAATTGATGGAATACTTATTGAAATGTTTTTAAAACACTGATGAAGCTCTGTAAACACTCAGTTGTCTATGTCAGGAAATTTAGAATACAGCAATTTAGCTGAAGGAAATCTTTATTTGTGCCCATCCAAAGAAATCTTTATTTGTGCCCCCCCCCTGCCAAATTCTCGAGTTTTAAAACAAAATAATTGATATCACATGAACTAAAATTTTGATGGTCATCTAATAACAGTTATAGCAGTGCATTGACAGGGAGAGCCCAGAGGTTCAGCCAGATTCAGAAGAGGGCTATAAAGAATATCATTGTTTATGTTATTTTGGTTATGTTATTTTTGGTTAAAAGCAGAAATATGCTTCTACTTGTGTTTCCTTGGCTTTGCCTATGTGTTCAACTGTGTATTCAAAGCAACTGCAGATAGCCTTGTAAAAATGGGAATTTCTGAACACTTCATTGTGCTCATGTGGAATTTTGCTTTGCACTATAAGTCAGTTAATGTCAATGAAACAGTGGTGCATGGTCTAAAATCAGGGGAGGTGTGAGACAGGGCTGTTTCCTCTCTCCACTTATTTAATTATATGCTGACAAAAGAATCAGAGATGCTACTTATATGAAGGAGACTGCAGCATCAGGATTGGAGGAAGGCTTATTAATAATCTGCAATATGCAGATGACGCAACCCTCCTTGCTGAAAACTGAAGCACTTGCTGAGGAGATCAAAGATTAAAGCTGTCAGTACGAATTAGACCTCCATGTAAAGAAAGCCAAAATCTCCACAAGTGGGTCACTTTGTAACATCATGATAAATTGGGGGAAATATTGAAATTGTTAAGGATTTCATCTTCATTATATTCACAATCAATGTTCATGGGGGCATCTGCCAAAAGATCAAAAAAGGACATGTTACTTTAAGTAAATTTGGTGCATAAGACCTCTTTAAAATTTTGAAAAGTCAGGGTGTTACCTTGAGGTCTAAAGTTTGCCTGACCTAAGACCTTTGCACTCCCCTAATAAATTTGGATATTGAATAAGGGAATGCAAAGAAAATCTGATGCTTCTGAATTTTGATACCGGCAAAGAGTACTGAAGTACCATTGACTGCCAAAAGAACACAAACATATTTGTCTTAGAAGTACAACGAGACTGCTCCTTAGAAGTAAAGGCAGTGAGTCTTCATCTCAAATAGTTTGGACAAAGTATCAGGAGAAACCACAAGGGCCTTATGCTGCTACCGGGGAGGGGCAGCAGAAACAGCAAGGCCTTCAATGAGATGTTCTGAGACAGGTGCTGCAGCAGTGGGCTGGAACATTAAGTACACTTGTGAGCATGGCACAAGAAAAGTTGGTGTTTCACTCTGCCATACAGAGGGTCACTTTAGATCCAAATTCACTCAAGAGTACCTAACAGAAACCCAAACAACATGGGGAAAGCGACACAGACAGAAAATGAATGCGTTTTGTTGTGTAGTGGACTGTGGGCTGCATTTCTAACCACAAAGCTGTTTGAAATCACTCATTAAGTCTCTCAGTAAAGATGAGACTTTCTATTCCTGTAAAGACTTATTGTCTCAGAAACTCACAGGAGCTGAGCATCTTATAGGAACACTGTGAAACAGAATCTACAGAAAAGTAGTGAATTATATATATATATATATATATATATATATATATATATATAAAATTTTTAATCTGAAATTTCATTCTATCTTACCTTTCTCTATATAAAAACCTTCTCTTCCTTTCTAGAAGCTTCACCAGGTTTGCTTCTTTGGAGAATCCAACCTAACGCACAATGATAAACAAAGCAAAACTTCAATAGCCTCTGTGAGTTACATAAGTCTATTTAATATTTAACATCATGTATTTGGGGTTAAGTTAGCGCCCATGGAATTGTTATAGCATGGCTTGCTATCAGTGAGTGAATTATAAACAAAAATTAAACACTGCTATCATCATGATCAGCTGAGGATGGGGTCATTTTACTTTATATCATTTCCAATGACTGTATTTTGAAACTGTATCTATTGGCCTGTCCTAGGCTGGAAGCTCACCTGAAAGCTGTTCATCATCATATCCACAGGCAAATTTCAGTCTTTAAATGTGTGGTAGTTTCACATAAAGAGCATCAATATGGAATGCAATTGAGCTACTTGAATACTCTTATTTCCATAATTTTTTTCCTAACTCATGATTAGTATAGTGCTTCTGACATTGTAGGTGTTTATGGGAACATATAATCTCATCTTTCTCCATGGAATTGCTAGCACTTCAAAGCTTACCCAACAGCACCACTGAAATTCGGCTACTGAACGATCAACGATTCAAAGATACATATGGGGCTTACAAATACGTTGTGAAATAAGCAGAGCATGAGTGTGGTAAAAATAGTTATTTTGCTTCAGTTTTAAGCAATTTAAATACATATTTTCACTTTATTTCAAGATGTGTGTTTCAAGCCCTACTAAAGAACAGAGCAATCAACGACACAGCTGAGATGGACTTTGTGAAAGGATTATAAAACTAAGCAGTTATGTCCGAGGAAAAGCTAGAGCTAATCTATGTAATGAATGTTTGGCCATTTTCCTAGGTATTTCATTTCTAGGTCTTCTGCCAAGTAGCAATTGACAGTAGAATTATTTAGGTATTGTTATTTTTATTTTAGGATGAGAAAAAGCAGCTCAAAGAGATTAAATTATTTGTCCCAAGCTCCCCAAACTACCAAGGATAGTCAGGATTCAAATTCAAATTTGTTTATTCCAAGTCTCTTATTCTTTAGACAAATGTGACTAAAATTGGAAAGACTTATCCTGCATTAATTTATTAAACTAGAAATTTGCAGCTTCCATATCCATTTCTGTGAGGAAGTCAAGGTCACATTTGTGGTGTATTTGTGAAATTAGGAATTTTCTTAAATTCATTGTCTTGGATAATCACTTGAATTTGACAAGTAGATGTTCATTGTTTTAACCTTTTCCCAATATTAACTATGTATTTGTCTTTTTATTTTTGATGCAGATAGATGCAGTGAATAAGCAGTAATGCAGCATGCTTCAATGATTTTCATCTGTCTAGAAGAGACATTCAAAGATTTTGTTCTTTGATATGAAAAAGAAAAAAATATACATATAATAGTTATTTCCCCATGTAGCAGACACAGATAATTAGAATGTTAATCTGCAAGCCTGCAGTGTGCAGTCAGGATAAGAAAAAGCCAAAACCCTTTAGTTAAAGCCAAAAATATTCAGAGTTCATGCATTTTTATATAATAATTGAAGTCATGACCTTAACATAGAATATAAACAAAATATGTACGCTTCCGTCCACGGACCATGTTGGCTTCTATCGTAGACTGTTGTTAGGTAAGGATCAGCTCTGTGTAAGCACGGGCCTTTTTCTTGCAGTAGCAGCCGCCCTGTTCCAAGTGTTCTCTAATGCAGTCTAATTGACAGTCTGAATGGGAGACAAAGCCACCTCAACACCTCTTATGCTAACCATCAGGCTGCTGTTCCTGGAGAGAGAAGCACTGATGGCTTCAATTATGCCAAGGTCACAAGATCAGGGATCTTCAGATGATCACAATCACTTTATAAAAGTTCATTCTTATCATTTTATATGGATGTCATCACTTACACAGCAAGTCAGACAAGAAGTGCTTAGTTTTGTTAAACTGTTAATAATATTCTCTAGTAAAATTAAGCATAAAAAACTGTTTTTGGACCTGGAAAACTCAAAATTATCATTTATATTTGAGACCATTTGCATATAACCATATTTGATCAGGAAAATATTTTCACAGAGCTAAATTGATCTTCATTGAAACCATACTACTTTTATATTTAGGTTTAAATAAAAATAAAATATTCTCTGAATTATGGGAATAATTTAAAAACTGGACAAATATTTTAAACATGGGTCACTGAAAATACATTTGGACACAAATAAAGTTAGTCCTAAAATTATAAGCTTATAAACATAAAGCATGAAAATTATATGACATTTATTTTTTAAACAATCACTATTGAACTCCTTTTATTTTATTTTATTTTACTGACAGTTAATACATCTTAAAATTATTAATTACCATGAGCTGTTCTAATTTCTATTGCTTGATAGTGGGGGGCTTATATCTTTGTGTATGGGCAAACCAAAATGTGTTTGCTTTCAATGATGAATTGTTATTCTTTTTAACCTAGAAGTAATACAGTTTCTGTTTGGCGGGGGGGACATACAAAAAGATATGTTATAGTCTACATTTAGAGTGCCATCTAGTGATGAATAAAAGTTACTCAATCACAGAAAATTGAAGAAAAGTTTACATTTAATGTTAACATCAATGTAAATTTATTTGTTAATGGATACAATGGATAAAATATCCTGTGTAAACTCAATAGACAATTAGCATAGCAATTAAATAATCTTTGGTTTAAAAGCTTTAAATTTCTATCTTGGAAGATATTTTAGAATGATACCATATAGCCTTAATAGTAGTAGTGTTTAAAGTAAATTAGGAATAATATTGTCATTTCAGTGCTTGAGTCGTTCCGGTGATTTCCTCATGACTGAAGATAGGCTATTTGAACACAGGCAGCAGTTCCATGGAAGAAAAGCAAGGCAATCTGTTCTTAGGAAGGACATAGTTAAAAAAAAAAATCTATGGAATTCAATTTTATAGGGTACAGTTTCACCACAGTGAGAACTGATCTCATGGCAACAGATTATGTTCTCAAATTTGCTTTTAATGTTGGCATCCCCTACTTGTCTGTGAATGTGTTTTGCCGTGCTGGCTTGGCCCGTGGTTTGCTACTAGACTCAATATCACTGGCATATCAAACATCAACAGGGTCTTCCAATGTGAAAAAATTTTCTGTCTGAAATTTTTGAAACATCCCATCAAAACGCATTGATAATTATTGAGGATTGGGATGTTCAAGTTGAAAACAAAGGAAAAGACCAAACCAAGCTGCCATTGAATCAATGCTTACCTCATATAAGGCAAGGTAGAACTGGTCCTGTGAGTTTCTGAGGCTGTAACCCAGTGAGAGGAGAAAACCCTGTGTTTCTCTATTGGAGCAGCTAGTGATTTCATACTGCTCAACTTTTGTTGTCCCTGCCTGATGAAAAACCTCTATGTTATCAGGATTTCTCAAGGAAAAAACACTAGTTGAAAAATATAGTCTTGCTGAGCCCCGGTGGCGTAGTGGTTTTGCAGGGCACTGCGGCCCACTGGGATGGAGGTTCGATTCCAGCTCCCCGGAGCAAAAGCTAGGCCTCCTACTCCCACCACCTGAGGACAGTGATGCCCAACAAAAAGAAAGAAAGAAAGAAAGAAAGAAAGAAAGAAAGAAAGAAAGAAAGAAAGAAAGAAAGAAAGAAAGAAAGAAAAATATAGTCTTATCCAGTTGCCTACAAATGGGTCTTGGTTCCTCACGTTGTTCTCCCCCTCATTCTAAGTGATGTGCTTCCTGTTCTTTGATAAGTGATACCTGCTCCCTTCGACCCCTCGCGATCACACAGGCAGGTATGCCTCTTCCATGTGGGCTTTGCTGCTTCTGCATTAAAGGGTCACTTGTTTACTTTCATCATGATTCCAATTCTGCCTTAGAAATCCATATAGACAGGAAGAGGTACACTGGTACTGATGGGAACTGTAAATTTGAGAAATCCAGGACAGATGAACCTCTCTCAAGTGAGTGTGGAGTTACTGGATGGGTAGAGGGAAGGTGGAGTAGAGAAGGGGAGCAATTTAAAAGGATCTACACATAACCTCTTATCTGGAGGATGGTAATCGGAGGAGTGGGCAAGGGGAGACGTCAGGCAATGTAAGATATGGCAAAATAATAATAATAATTTATAAAGTATTGGGGGTGGTGGGATAGGGGGAGCAGGGAATGGAGGGGTTGGAAGTAGATATCAAGGGTTCAAGTGGAAAAGCAGAGATTTGGAGAATGATGATGACCACAGAAATGCAAAGGTGCTTGGCAGACTATATGAATGTATGTACTGTGATGAGCTATGTACAAGCCCCCAATAAAATTATTTTAAAAAATACATAGTCTTGGTGGTAGAAATGAAACTGCAGGTCATATGAATAAAATTTTTCAAGACTAGTGATGCCTTCTTTGTAAATACTGTTTTTTAACAACATACACTACACTGTTAATATATGGACAGTTCACCAGAAAAAAAATAGGATTTAAATAGGTAGCATCTGTGGATATAGACAAAGGAGAAGCCCAATGTCAGCAACCAAAAGGAGAACTGGAGTGGACTGCATACAGATCATCAGTGGCTCATCGTAAATTCAGACTGAAGTTGAAAGAAAAATCCAAACAAGTGTTTGCGGGGTCAAAATATGATCTTGAGTATATTTGACCTAAATTAGGAGATCTAAAGAATATATTTGACTCACTTATCACTAATGACAGAAAAACTAACAAGCTGAGGACTGACATAAAAAACACGAAGGGAAAAAAACATGAAGAAAGCAAAAAGTCATTAAAAAGGAAGAAAAGATCAATAAGGATGTCAGAAGAAATTCTTAAACTTGCTACTGTACAGAGAGCAGTTAAAACAACTAGAAGAAATAATGAGGTAAAGAGTTGAATAGGAAATTTCCAAGGCAGCTTAATAAGACAAAATAACACAAGATGTAAAAAGAGCTCCAGTTTGAACATCAGAAAGGAAATATCACATGGATTTGGGCAGAAAGCTGAGAATAGCAAAATGATACCTACTTAGTACTTTATTCACCAAATAAAGGCATTTGATTGTGTGCACTATAACAAGCTAACATTTGTTATATTCCAATATGCTCATGGAGAATTGACACATGGACCAAGAGGCCATGCTTCTAAAAGAGCAAAGAAGTATTGCATGGCTTACACCATGGAAAATGTGAGTCAAGACAGTATCCTTTTAACATACGTAGTCAACCGAGATGCTGAAGAAATAATAAATAAACTGGATTTTATGAAGGATATTGCATTAAGGTTGGAGGGAAACTTGTTTTCACCCTGCCGAATGCAGACGGGACAGCCTTGCTTGCTGAAAGTGAGGAGGACTAGAAGCACTTGCTGACGAAGACCAAAGACTGCAGCCTTCATTATGGATTGCAAATCAGTGTAAAAACACTAAAATCCTCACAACTAGACCAATAGGAAACATTATTATTCGAGGAAAGAAGATTGAATTGTCAAAGATTTCGTTTCGCTTGTATCCACAGTTCATGAAAGCAGCAGTCAAGAAACTAAACAACCCATCTCAATAGGTCAGTGTGCTACTTGACTCATGCCACAGTGTTTTCAACCAAGCCATGACATTTCAATGCAGGTGATAATTTAACAATGAATAAGGAAGCCTGAAGAAGAATTGAGGTATTGGCAAAGATCATTGAAAGTACAATGGACTTCCAGAAGAACAAACAAGTCACATTTCTGGAAGAAGTACAGCTATAATGCTCCTCAGAAGTGAGGATAACCAGACTATGTCCCATGTATCATGGACATGCTATTAATAAAGACCCTTTCCTGGAAAACGACATCATGCTTAGTAAAGTAGAATGTCAGCAAAAAGAGGAAAGTGTCCCAGAAGATGAACTGACACGGTGACTGCAACAATGGACTCAGATATAACAATGGTTGTGATGACCATAAAGGACTGAGCAGTGTTTTATTCAGTTGTAGATAGATAGGGTCACCTTGCGTCTGAATTAACTGGACAGCATCCAACAGTAAGAAGTTATTTTCATTAAACTAGTTGAAGTTAATTACTATGAATAAACTCTATTAAGATTTCCTTGAAACATAACTGCTCAGCAACAAACGTCTATTAAGGACTTGAATCAGGGAACATATAAAACATATATTTCTAAATACATATATTCCTCAAGTTTTCATATTATCAATATGACTTATGTCAAGAGTTACATACTGATCTGCAGTTCTAACTTACCAGCTGTTCTGTGGGTTAAAGAGGAGGATTTTTGTTATCAACAAGATTTACAGATTCATGATTGTACCTGGATATCAAAAGATAAAGGGTCTAGAACTTTAAAGTTTTTAACATAAGTGGACATCTACTTCAGAAGCAACAAAGCCCACATGGTAGAGTACACTAACCTATTACAGAGAGAGCAGCTAAAACAACTGAGATCTTACCTCAAGAGATCACGAGGTGCCGAATGGATCAGGTATCAAAGAACAAAAAAAACATATCATTGTGTGCTCATCTGCCTAATATGATCGCTGAAGATAAATGGGTGCATAAGCAAAAATGGTGAAGAAAGCTGATGGTGCCTGGCTATCAAATGATATGGTGTCTCGGGTCTTAAAGGTTTGAAGATAAACAAGCGACCATCTAGTAAAAAAGTCCACATGGAAGAACACCAGTCTGTGTGATCACAAAGTGTCGAAGAGCTCAGGTATCAGCCATCAAAAAACAAAAAAAATCAAATCATTGTGAATGATTTGGGGGGGGGGTTGCAGTTTGAGGACCCAAGACCTATCTGTAGGCAACTGGACATCCCCTTACAGAGAGAACAGTCAGTCAGAGTGCATTACAACAATGATGAAACATACTACTTTCCTCTAGTTCTTAAATGCTTCTTCCTCCACTCCCCCCACCCACTATCATGATCCTAATTCTACTTTACGGATCTGACTAGACCAGAAGATTTACACTGGTAAAGATAGGAACTGCAAACATAGAGAATCCAGGACAGAAGATCCCTTTAGGACCAGTTGTGTGAGTGGTGATACTGAGAGGGTGGAGGGAAGACAGGGGTAGAAAGAGGGAACCGATTACAAGGATCTACATATAACCTCCTCCCTGTGAATGGACAATAGAAGAGTGGGTGAAAGGGGACATTGGACAGTGTAAGATGTGACAAAATAATAATTTAAAATTTATCAAGGGTTCATGAGGGACGGAGAGCAGCGAGGGCGGGGGAAATTAGGAACTGATACCAAAGTTAAGTAGAAAGCAAATGTTCTGAGAATGATGATGGCAACAGATATACAAATGTGCTTGATACAATGGATGGATGTATGGATTGTGATGAGAGTTTTATGAGCCTCCAATTAAAAAAAATATTTACAGCCTCAGAAATCCATATGGGAAGTTCTACACTGCCCAAAAAGTTTAATATGAATAGAAATTGACTCTGTGGCAGTGATTTTTGTTTTTGTTTGATTGACTGGGAGTCTCATTTATTATCTCATTATTGAACATTTCATATTAACAACAATACATTTTTAAAATATACTATTTTTCACACCAAGCACTTAGTCCAGCAGTGACAAATGCCAAGGTGTCTGACATGGTCCTCGAGTAGTATCTACTGCATGCTTGTAAAAGGGAAGCTTGTCTTGTGTAGTATTCATTTCACTGCTCATGACAGGAGTCAAAGTGTGGTCCTCTTTAGCCACCAGAGTGCTGGGAAGAATTCAGGGAGAGCTAGAATGGATCCTAACCTGCCAACAGGGTCCTGGGTGCGCACAAGGGGCTAAAGTCAGTACAAAGCAGTCAATATCCTGAAAGTGTGCTGCCTTTGGGACTGAGAAAGAAATGATACGTGAGTATCTGGCCACAGTCTCAGCTCTGAGTGGTTTCTAGGATGGGGTACACCATAGTCAAATGGAGCTCTGATATTGGACTCTCAGGTTTCAAGACCTATAGAGTCCCACTGAGACTGGCACAGACCTTTATGCTTTTTTAATGTTCCTTCCTGGGTGGACATACATGGAAATGAAATGAAGCAGGCTACTCAGGTAGTATAGAGATAGTATGTGAATGGTCAGTGGGATATACCATTTAGAGTCAATGAAAGAGACTGGTTATTGGCTATCAAGTTCTCTAATTTTCAGTTCTCAAAGTGACATGTGAGCCAAGAGGGCCATGGCTAGTAACGAGAAACAGAGGGCAGTGAGCACCACTCCTGTGGCATTATGTTCTGCTGCCTGGGAACAGAGTACCCTAATCCTGGTAGATCCACCAAAGGGATTTTGAGCTCATCAACAGCATGAACTGGGCCCTTCCCTACAGTGAAGAGGGGAGAGAGGACCCAGGGGAGGGAGAAGGTGATACTGCATGGGCAACTCATTTCCTCTAAAATTATTAAGTTAAATTCCCCAAATTATTAGGGGAAAGATTGGAAAGAAAACAGTGACAAGGAAGAGAAAGTGGAGAAGTGGAGAGTGGTTGGACAACTTTACTGTTGATTTGCTGTCTGCCAGTTATTGTGCTAGATAGTATGGTATACATTTTCCTCCCTTTACTTCAGTGCCATAGCTAAAACTCATTTAATAGCATGCAACATAATACCCCGACTCAATAATAGCTCTTTCAATGTTATTTTCTACTCTACATTATTCATTATCTAAATGCACAACATAAATTCATTTAAAATGTGTTTGAATGTCTTTCAAACTTTCCTGTTGATAGTTATTAGATATAAGGAAATCTACATTCAACTTGAATTTTTTTCCTGTGACTTTTCACAAATTTATAAATCATTTCAGAAAAATAAAATAAATTAAAAAGTGGAAACTTACAATCAAGTGAAACAAGCCAATTGATTGTTTATTTTAGATCTAGTTTATCATATATTCTTCAGTAAGTATTGTGTGTCATTCACTATGATTCAATCAACCTGGTGTTATTTAATTATAAAGTTTTCATATGGAAAAATGACCTCATTTGTCTAGCGTGAAACCAGACAACAAACAAACATCATGATAGTTAGGACAGAGTCAGAATTAAATATCATTTTCAATACACAATATTTCCCCACAATTCTCCATTTAGTAAATATTCATATGTGAAAGCCACTTGAGTTTCAAAGTGGAGAAAGAATGGAAGTTTGGCCCCCTCATTCCACCAAAATCAATAGTTGTATCCAAAATGAATGTGTCTACCTTGCATCCAATGATCAATGATTCTAATTCAAGGAGGTTTTTTCCTTAAAAGAGTGATTTTTGTTGTTTTAAGAGATTTTTGGAATTCATATGATTTCAAAAAATTAAGGATATTGCTATATATTTTTAACTGTTTCCAAGGTTTCTGGAAAAAATACTATTGATACTTTCGGGTGTACCTCTTCATGAATGATGACAAATAATCTATGGCATGAAGGAAAAATGGCTTCAACTTCTTTCAGGAAGTCATTCAGATTAGAATAAGCTTCCATGTGATTTAGCTATGGAGATTAACCTGTAGCACACTGTTATTATGGGGAGTGACTTTGAACCAAGTGTTAAGTCACTGTGGGAATCACCTTATATGCAAAAATGAGCACCATTGCCTGTATCTTCAATAATCCAGAGAGTTATCTAAAGATGATTACTTTGTTTATTATACCTTGTTTAAAAAAAAGAAGGTCATGTTCAAAGTGGTTTTTCTTTGAATTATTTTTTGGAACATACTACTAAACTCCACCCACTTAATATGGCTGTGCTCCTGGGCCCTTTATAGCGAAGTGTGGCCTGTAGGTAACTGAACTAGTGATGGTGAAGAGAGTGGCCCCACCCATTCCAAAATGGAGATGGATTTGGGGTGAGTAGTAAGTTTTTGTTGCTTTAGTTTGAGAAATTTGGGGATTATTTTGCACATCTACATACATGATAGGTACCTGTCTAAAAAAATTTAATCAATTGCATTCATAATCATTATACTCACAAAAACAAAAATTTCCACATCAGAGGTGAAAAGTGATAGCAATTCACACACACACGCACACACACACACACACACACACACACGAATACCTTAATGGCCAAAATAGAAAGGCCTTTTTTCTCTTTCAGTAAGCCAATATTTGTTATTTATTTTTGGGCAAAATAAAATTGTACCACCTTGCTCACAGTCACTAGTTTAATTATTTGCCCTTGAAAGGGCTCGGGGCACATAGTGTGGATTTGAGGTTTGGTTGTGTTTAGGTACCATTAAGTCCTTTCCAAGCCCCAGTGAATCTGGGCACACAGAACCAAGCACAGCCCAGTGCCCCACCGCCTTGTCCACTGTCCTTACACTCGAGCACATTGTTGCAGCCACTCTGTCAATCCATCTCCCCGAGGAGAATTCCTTGTGAATGATGCTCCTCGTCTTTACCAAGCATGACATTCTTTTTCAGGAAACTGTTTCTCTTAACGACATGCCCAAAGTATGTCAGACCAAGTCTCGCCGTAATTGCCACTAAAGAACACTCTGGCTGGCCTTCTTCCAAGACAGATCAGTTTGTCTGTGTAGCAGTTCATGGTACTTTCCATATTCTTTGCAGACACCACAATTCAAATGTATCAATTCTTCTTCAGTCTTCTTATTTAATATCCATTTTTCTGTGTTGCTTATTCAGTTCATATGAAGTAACTGAAAATACCATGGCTTGTGTGCTAGTAAAAAATATCTGGCACTGAACTTTGAATATAATTCATTCCACTCTTAAAACACAACATTTTTCTAACTAGTAAATGTCTCACACAGAACAAGCCCAATTTGTGCCACCAAAATAAAATGATATTTTGGGGGAAAATAGCCAGAGACATAATTGATTTCATAGTCAGTATCTGAGTTATAAATTAAGAATGTACTTTGAGATTCAAAAAATAAAAAATGTAAAACCACAAGATAGGTTTATGCTGAAGAACTCTTAAAATCAGTCTACTGGAGAAAATACAAATATAATAGTATGTCACTAAGAATATTAATGATAGTCCAGAAAAATTCTTTAAAGCTTCTATAAATTAATAAAATTCTCTTATAACCCAGGTTATAAGATTGATAATTATACTAACCCCCTGTGGTTATTTTCTACCTCATTAATAACATTTTCTACCTCAAAAATAACATGAGAACTCTTATCAGTCTTGATTAATGTCACAATATTGAATATAACTTACTTCAAATATTTAAGCCTTTGAGCCAGTTCCTTCTGTCTCCATATTTCCCCATACCTCCCGCAAATCAATCTCTCTAGATTACAAAGAAATCACATTGTTATCTATCTCAAAGTCATTGAAATAATTTTAGTCAAAATTTATTTACCTTTATTCACAGTGCTGAAACATTTCTGTCATCTGTCAAAGTACAAATGAAGTGCTTTATGTAGTAGTTTAATTGGTAGTGTAGTTGCTAGGCATTAGGCTGAGGTCAAATTGTATACAGTTTGAAACCACTTGCAGCTCCAGGGGAGAAAGATTGAGATTTCTACTCCATAAGCAATGAGTTTTCACGAGTTCAACTCGTCCTCTAAATATATCGACTCTATCCTCAATCTCTGCAGCCCTAGAATATATTTCACCTAGAGAAAAGATTTTTCCCCCCTGTTGTTTTCTTTACTTTTTATCCTAACCATAAGAAAAAAAGTTTTATAAATGTAATAAAGACTCTGATTTTACAGATAGAGGTATTCTGGTTTAACAAGGAGTATCAAATAAAATCACACCTAGCTGCCATCATAGCGACCTCTCTGTGGGCTTAGGAGACTGTTGAGGGAGGAGAAAAGCTTAAGCTTTCTCCCCCGGAGCTGATGGGTGTTGCACACTCTAGGCCATTGGCATTGCAGCACAAGGACTCCAGTAAAAACCACATCACTTGCCTACTAGAAGCACAAAAAGTTTCAAAATACTACTTAAGTTTAAGATGATTAGGAATTTGGTAAAAAGTCATAAAATGCCAGGCGAGGCATATTCATTTCTATAGGCAAAATAATTTTGCAGTAGGCAACTCATTTTGATCCTAATAGTAGCTTGTCAGGGTTATTTTGTCAAAAATTCCCAGAAACAAATGTATTACAGAAGATTAATGCACTTTTCTAAGCAATAAGATGTTTTCAAGTCTCATTATTCTATCTTTCTGTTTTCCCAACCTTGAACCGATTATTTCTGGAGTTTGTTAACTTTTCTATAAGGCTTTATCTTTGGGAAAAATATACCAAATAGAGAAATAGTCTATGTCTAACACACACACACACACACACACACACACACACACTGCCTAGTGGTTAAGCATTTGACTGATCCTGGAAAGGTTGAAGGTTTAAGCCCACCAATTGCTCTGCAGATGGATTATGATGTAAAGCTTCCTGTTCCTGTAAAGTTTACAGCTTCGGAAATCCCATGGACTAGATCTAATGTGTCATATAGGATTACTATTAATTGAAAATAATGCATTAGCACACAGCAACAATGTATGTATGCACATACACACACACACACTCTTATTTGAAACATAATTGGACAATTTTACCTTGGAAAACCGAAATAAAAGTATCTATTGTCTTGGCAATGTTTATGAATAATGGGACAATTGACATCTTTTTATTCTTTCTTTAGTTTTTGTGGATCTTCATTTAGCTTGAATTTGCTCCTTTCTTTAGTTGTTTTTTCGTGCTGAAGACTTGCTATTTATAACTTGAAGACTTTCAAAAGGAGGTTTAAAAAATTAACAATAAATAATAGATATATGTAAATATGTGACAAGTGTAATTGATATTTGGAAAATTCTAATGTAATATTACTGGGGGCACAGTAGAAAACTTACAGTGGATCTCACTATCTGATTAATGACTCCAAAAAGTAGGACCTTATTTCAGCTTATTTTAGGCCCTGGGATTTTCAGGGAGAAATGCTGTAATACTAGAAACTGATAGCACTTCTGTGCACAGAATAATATAAATGTTGGGTGTTTCACATGCTATTTCTCCTTGTGGTACTCACAAACACCATTTTTCTGTGTGTCATAACTAAAGAGTCTAATTTATAGAAAACACAAGGGACCTTGCTTCATAAGGTTTGGTTTCCTGCAATCTTAACAGAAGCAGATTTTCAGGGTTGTTTTTTTGTTGTTGCTGTTTTTCTACAATGCCACTCTATGGGTAGTAACCACTGAATTTTAGGTTAATAGATGAGTGAAAACCATTTGTTCTACAGAGAAATTTTCACAAATCTTATTGGGGCTTCAGATTTGAAATTAAATCAGTAACTGACTGATTTAAAATTAATCTACAATTTTTTCTTTCATCTTTATATTAGGGTACATTTCTGCTTTGTTATTCACCATTCTCTTAGACTTTAGACTTCAGGAAAACAAATATTTTACTTAGAATTCAGTAGACTACATTGTCCTTTTGTTTATTTGTATGGCAATAAAATCAAACTTCTGAGTAAAGGAAATCTTGCAAGCAAACACTAATATACTTGCTTAAATTTATGTATATGCACAGACACAGAAATCGGCCACATATGGAAGCGAAGCAATGATACTCTTTTGTTCAAAGATAAAAATCTTATTTCATTCATAGCACATTAGGAGCCAAAGGAACTTAGAAATTTACATCCTCCTAACCATTCTTTTTATTGCTGAGGAAAATGCATATTTCCCTAGCCAAGGTCATACACTGAAGATGACAAAGCAAGAATCAATTTTTTTCTTAGTTCAGTTTTCTTTTTACCAAAACACAATGTCAGATCTATCTAGTGCAACCCAGAAAAAGGTATAATGAAAGCACATCTCTAAAGTCCCCAGATAATGTTAAGAAATAATACCTTCTCCCACCTTCATGTTCTGGGAAGTTACTATCTAATGTTTGATCCCAAACATATTAGAGGCTTTGCTAACAACTCTTTTAGTCACCCAAAGAACTGTTTAAGATTGTTTTTTCTAAAAAAATAAGATTATGTTTCTGTTTAATGTGTGAAGAGCTTAGAATAAGGTTGGAAATGATGATTAATTTGATGGCAACATTTTTCTAAAAAGAAACAAATGAAACAACAACCTTGTTATTTAGAAACACAGCTATGCTTAACTAAGAAAGATGATAAGCTGAACTAATATTCAATCTTTTCCCTCTAAAATAAGTAGTGATACAAATATATCATGGTGATGATGGACTTGGTTAGACCTCATTCATATATGGTAATTAAAAAATGATTCAGATATGTCTCTTAAAGTGTTAAAATTACAGTGATGCACATTGAAATTAAGAATAAATCATGATGAGTACAATTAATGCTCCTGATTTGTAAAACAAAATGTTGAAATACCAATAATTTGTTCTATGTACACAAGTATATTAACCAAAATAAAAAAGAACCTTTCTTGTTAGAGCCAGGTGGTGACAGTAACCCTGTAGACTGAGACCTGGACACCACCGGCAGCGCCGCATGCGATTTCCCTCTTGAAACATGTGGGTTCCACCAACCCACAGGGCTCATGGTGAGTCGACAATGCTTCCATAACAGGGAGTTTTTTCCTTGTAGTGTGAACTGCAGGTTTAATCATTCAATTATTAATTAATTCATTCAACATACATTTTAAGTGTTTTCCATGTTCTTGAAATTTCTATGCTTTATTTTTTCTGCTTAAATCAAATAGCTACATTCTCTATATCTGTTTCTAAATTTCAGAGATAAGACCTGAACTTTTTATAGTCCCACTAAAATGATAGTTAAAATAACTACAAACATGCCTATTTTTTTATGCTAAGCTTTATTGTACTTTGTAAATGTGATTTCTTCTTTATCAATTGGACTATCTTATGTTGAACAAGACTATCAGTGCCACTTTTCAAGACCATGTGTTCACTTTATATTCTCTGGGTTATATTTTGCTAATTCTCCAATATTTCAAACTTTTTCATAATGCAGTTGTTCATTTAATAGACTGTGGTAGAGAATAGACATAACTTTTATTTGCACTGGTAACCAAGTTTTGTGAGTCTTGTGACTCCTTTTATTATAGTATTAGCTTTATTGCAGTGATATGGATGCAAAGTATTTCCTAAGTATATGTGTATTGTAACTCAATTTAATTATTTTTTTCAAAGAAGTATTTCATTAAGTGATGTCAAGAATATAATCTTAGGTCACATAGTCCTCATATTCCAAAATTTAGAGATTTATATGCAATAGTATGGGTTTAGAAATAAATTTCAGTTTTTCAAATTTCATAACTTAGATTACCAACTATCAATTACTTCAGTGCATTTTATGTGCTCAATTTAGCCTCAGTAATTCTTATAGGAAGCAATGTAGATATGAGTATGTTGGAGAAGAGACTTATTAGTGAGAGTTTCCGATTTCAATAAGATAAAAAAATATGATTACAGGAGTTGAGTACCTTTTTAAAAAATGCAGTTAAAAATAGAGGCAAGTTTAAAGGAAATATGTAAAGAAAAGAGGTACTTTTTAAAGTTTGCTACTAAACTATGTGGCCAAATCTAGGGAAAATTTGTTTTAGAGTGAGATTAGAAAAAAATCTTGTATAAAATATAAATATAAGGATCTTATATAAATATAGATATCCTTAGTTTTTAAACCTTAAAACACATACATAAATATGTCCAATGAAGTGTATGTGTGTGTGTGTGTGTGTGTTTGTGTATCAATATTAGGTGGCTAGGTTTCTGGAGCAAGTTGTATCTTGATTCTTTGCTCCATATGCTGAAAGTTTTCATGCTGGGGCACATTTTGTGGACTAAGTGATTTTTTTATGAAGGAAAGGTAAAGTTTCAGGTTTTACAGTCTCAAAAGGGTTCATACCATTTCTGGGATGTGTCCAATGCCACGCAGAGCCATGCGGGGTTCATAACTGGGCATAGCAACCAGGTGGAAAAGAATACCCACACATGCGGAATGGGGGAGTCCCCTGAGCCCCACAGGTGAAGAGCCAGGGAGCCCTGAGTAGGCCCAGAGCGGTTCCTGAGGGGAATGTGGGTGTGTGCACGCCCTGCAGCCTAGAAGCCTTGCTTACAGCATGTCCCTGAGGGAGTGCAGAACAAAAAGAGACTTGACGGTGGGCCAAGACAGGGTGCCAAGAGGGTGTGCAGCGCTGTGCTCCCTGCCTTTATTTCATGCCACCCCCCTGACAGTATTGGTCTACTTCCTTTGCTGAGTGAGATTCACCTGTGTGATGTTATTTGCCGGTACCTAAGGTGGGTGTGCCCAAGGTATGGGTTTTACCTGGCCCTAGGAGTTCCTAGTCTGTGGATCCTCAGTTTGGATTTCCCATAGGTTTCCAATTGCTGCCTGATATCTTTCCAACTCCTGTGTGTGGTCCTTGGCAGGCATGGGAGGGGCAACTCCACTGGTCCCTATATATAGCTACCTAAGAGATATATACATAGATATTTGTTAGGTGCTATCAAAGTGGTTGCAAATCATAGGGTATTCTACATAAAAATAAAATTAAACACTGCTTATCCCTGCTCCAAACTCACAATTATGTTGAAGATTATTTTTGTAGCCTCTTCATCAATCCATCTTGTAGAGCACCTTCTTTTTCACTGACTTACTTTTTCAAGCATGATTGCCTTCTCAAGGACTGGTCTCTCCTGGTAATATGTCTAAAGTATCTGAGAAAAAGTCTCATTGTGTTTCTCAAATAACATTCTGACTGTTCTTCTTCCAAGACAGATCTGTTTGCTCCTTTGGCAGTCCATGATACTTTCAACATTCTTCACCAACACCATACTTTAAATGTATGGATTCTTTTCATTATTCCTTATTCAATGTTTAACTTTCATGTGCATATGAAACAATTGAAAATGCCTTAGCTTGAAAAGACAGGTGCGCCTTAATCCTCAAAGTAACATCCTGTAAATTAAGTCAGATACTGAGAAAGTTGAAACAGACATTGCTTTTGGAGATGCTAACAAGGTCATATGAATACCTACAACAGAGCTGATTGGCTACAACCCAAGCAATGTCACCTTTACAATTATTTACCACTTGCATTATTGAAACTAAATTACTTCATGACTGTCTTAGACAAGTAAAATGATTGTTGGGGAAAGTTATCCATTAGGTATAAAAGAGTCATGGCTGGAAAAGCCAGGGGTTGCCTTCTGTATGATCAATCTTTTATAAGGTTTTCTAGCCATCGTGGCTGTAATTCTCACCAAAAGATTGGATAGGACTATGCAAACAAGGTGCTTATGACCAACCAAGGGAATTAAACCACATGTTCATGATACACATAAAATGCATGGCACTTTTGTGGAGTAAAGCAACAAGAACAATAATAAATGCTGCCATAAAATCAATTCTAACTTATAACCAGATAAGATCAAGTAGAAAGACTCTTTCTAGTTTTAGAGTTTGCAGATCTTTACGGGATCAGACAGTTTGTGGGAGTGATCTGCTGAACTTGTCATGAACCGCCTAATATTTGACCCCCAGAGCCATTAGGATTTCAATATATAGAGTGGTATCATGCAAATAAAGTATTTAGAGCCCCAATGAAGGCATTGATCGGTTTTGTCATCTCTCCTTGGCTTAAGGCGTCCCTTCCCAGGGCAGGAAAAGGGGATCTACTGTCACCAAGAAGAAGAGATGAGAGTGGCTGTGTGACCCCACACCAGGAAAGCCATACACGCAGAACAAAGAAAGTCGTGATATGAACTTCAAGAAGCAGCAATGGAGAAAAAGCAACAGCATCACCGGGCCATGTGGTAGGGCTTCCAGTCCATGGACCAAGGGAGCTGACTGAATGCCTTCTGGCAGGATATGTGCTGTGGAGTGGATGCCTCCTGGAAATTTTTAGAACTAGGCCTACCGAGCTAGAAAGCACAGCCTTAGACTAATGTTTTAGGGAAGTATACAGTATCCTTGGACACCACTTGGTGGACTTAGGATCGCTGTCAACACTTTCCTAAGAGGGCAGTGGCTGATGGGCAAAGGGTCAGAGAGACATTTCTCTCCAAGTATGAAGAATAATCTATTTTGACTGAAGAATATACCCTGAATGTTACCTGATCTTGGAGTGTAACATATTAAACCCCATAACAATGAATCTTGTCTGTGATATGATTCACACATGTTAACAAACACAGCAGAGAAGCAATGAATGCCTTGGAAGAGATGGTTGTTGGCAGAATAGGTAATAGAAAATTGTGAAGCAGAGTTATATCTGACCTCTATTTTATAGGATTCCGTCTTGGATTATTGATTTTGATAATCCTCTCTCCTTCCCCTTTTAAAGTTAGATAAAGAGGTCAGACATCTGCACCTGACCATTTATTTTTGCAGATAAATTCATTTCAAATGTTATTAAGACTAAAAAGCCGTGAAGACCGACCATGGCTTGGCAGCCACAGTTCCGGAATCACTGCCCTGGTGTTGACTCTGACATATAGCAGCCCTGTAGAACAGTGTAGAACTGTCTCTTGGGTTTCCAAGATGTCACCATTATAGGTGGAGAACGTAAAACCCTCCCCTACAGAAAAGCTGGTGTCAGGCAGTTAGCTTAGGGCTGGGAGGTTGTCCTTCACATGCTTATTACAGCCCCAGGGAGAGGTTGGAGAGAAATTAGGCAACCATTGAATTCTTATGAAGACCCAAACTGAGCATGGTTAGACACAAGCCCCCTAGGCCCTGGTAAAACCAATATCTTGGACACACCCACCTTAGCTACCTTAGCAGTGTCCTTCCCTCCAAACCCCAAATCTAAGAGTCTAGTCAGTCACTGTGAGAGTAGTGTGAACATGTTATCTTGCTCATGTCTTATCTGCTCTTCACCCTTCTTTGAGAGGAGAGCTATGTGAGAAATGGTGTCACCTCCTTTGTGGTAAGATTCTTGCCAAATTCCTGTCTTCATCACCTCTTAAAAATAGGGAATGTGAATTTCAGTGATAATTGGCAATACGACAAAAAGTTTTAGTAAATGAGCCTTCAGGATAACTATGAAAAAATAATGAATATAATACTGGCAGAAAGAGCTCATCAGGATCTATTGAATTGTAAACTGACATAGTCATATCACACTGTGCTTCAAGGGGATAAAAGAGGTATGAAAGTAAGATATATGTTCCACTCTTCTTCATTGAAGGAAAAAATGACTTTACATTGCTCCAATTGCTTTAAGTGTAGAAATGTAACAACAATATATTTATATAGGTTTTTTTTTGTACCTGCAAAGCATTATAAAATACTCCATCACCAACAATAATGAAAACTTCCTTATATTCCAAAGAAAGTGCAGCACTTTGAATCAACATATAGCTATCAAAAGAATAAATGTTTGTGTCTTTGTGAAAGAGATTTGCTCCACCTTGGCAAGTGACAGAAAGAAAGAAAGAAAGAAAGAAAGAAAGAAAGAAAGAAAGAAAGAAAGAAAATCCAGACCTGATGTTTCCGAATCCAGGAAGTTGACAACTGCAGATATGTTTGAACTTATCAGAACACTCATCTCTCTCTTAAAATATAAATCCTGATTTCTCAGAGCTAAAATGCAATCAATATGTCATATGATACAGATAGATCTTATTGATATTCCATCTTTGATTCCAGACAATTGTAATAAAGTTGATATTTCTAAAATACAAATCATACTATCATTTTGGGTTTCTCAATGTGCACAGAAATGATGTTCACACTACCTTTTATTCTATAAAATGTGGTTACTTTATGATACAGAGGCATTGCAAATATGATTAAATAGTGACAGAATCATGAACAATGATATTGACAGACTTGTTCAATTCAGGTGCAAGGCAGTGAGTCACCTGAAATGACTCTTCTCACCCTAGTCTTTAAAATTTCCACCAAATAACACAATGTGAAAGGTAGGAAAATTAGGGATAAAGGGAGTTCTATCCAGAAAATGTCTAAGCTAAACAAAAATTAACAGGCCATGCCACAATAAAGGGTTTGGAAAGAAATCAGTAACATGTTAGACACCTATGGGTATAATCCAAAGATGGGCCAGCCCAGGCCAAGATCACCTACGTGCAGGCGCAGGTCAACCTGGGCATGAACACTAGGCCTCAGCAGCATTACTTGGTACAAGCACCTGCACTCAGGTGCAAAGAACAGCCAAAGCCCTCAAACCCTAAAGTGGGGTTAGGAGGGGACAAACCGGAGCTACATAGGCAGGTCTCTCTCACTCAGGTCTAAGCATGGGATTTCTCCTTGTGTGCACAGCACTCAGAGCTCAGGGCTCACTCCTTCCCAGCTCCACTCTCTTCTTCCCTTTTCAGTTCCAGCGCTCCTTTTTCCACGTGATCTTTCTGGCTCCCTGGAGAAAGCCATCTTCACTTTTGAACCCTTGCACAACTGCCCACATGGCCTTGCATGCTTTCCAGAGATAATGTATACTATTTGCATTGTACCACCCCCAAATTCCCTGTCCCTCAGAAAGGTTACTTGGAATATAATAGTGCTTTTGCTCCATAAATTCTTTCTGTGTTAAGAAGTAAGAACTGTGGATAACCATACCTGAAACCTAACAGATAGGGGATTGTTCTGCTAATAGGTTAAAAAAATCAGTGAAATAAACTAAATCCACCTTCCATAAAATGGCAAATACAACTTCACCAAAATGATTCATCTCAGAAAGAGGTGTGGGGAATCTCAGTAAAATCACTGAAGAGGAGGAGGAAGAAAGGAGCACTTCTGTGTATAAACCTCCTTACCACCATGAGCAGAACCTTCTGGCACCAGGAGCCAGAGACTCTCAGCCCAGACAAGCCACTGAGAAGGGACGGCACAGCACCAAATGTACATGGCACAGAGACAAGGAAGCTTTGTGTGCCTCTGGTCAGAAGGTGTACTTTTAAAGTGGGGTGTTAAAATATTGACTCACAAAGTTAGTAATGGTTTGCATGTGTGCCTTTATTAGCAGCAATGAAAGAACTTTATAACACTGTCTGAGAAGAAGTTATATAGCTGTGCAGCTGAAAAACTGAAGACCAGAGAGAGGTGAGTCTGCAGCCCAGGGGAGAAGAGGCTATCCTGACCAAAGATCTTTATCCTGAATAGTTCTGATCCTGAATTTCATCCTGCTAGCTTCCTTTGTAAACCCTTTAATGCATGGTCTGTAAATTCTGTGTGAGTATTGTATGGACAGATGGACTCAACAGTGAAATTGAGAAGTTGATAATTGAGCTTAATTCTCTCCATTTGAGAAGTCAGAGGAGGTAAAATGTGAGACACAACCTTCTTACAGCAAGATTACCACAAACCTTCAATTTGTAAAATAATAAATATAATTCAATATATGTGAAGCTCAATAAAATGAAGAAAATATGAGATTTGCATATATAAGTTCAAATATTCCTTATATGTGGTTGCTCCTTCCATGTTCCTATCTAGTGGCCAAGAGTCCTTCTACCATCCATATGAGGCTGCCTCTTTGAGGCCTTAGAGTCACTTCTGTAAAGCTAGTATATAAAGCTTAATTACAAAGAAATATCTTCCACCTTAACCTCCTCAGCAGAAAAATCACACAGAAATGATCTCACACTGCATTGGCAGAACTCAGATACATGACCACTCCTAAACATAAGTGTAATGGTAAATATGAAGATACAAGAAATTTAAAAAGGATTATTTCACACATTTCACAATTTCTATCATGGGGATGTTTTATCCATACTGTGATAGCTGCTTAATTTTTCAAATAAGTGTGACTGAAATAAATTTCTGAAAACTCCATATATATTTCCATTTAGGGTATTTCAGAAGAGAAATTGTATTGAAGAATGGAAGGTAAAGTGGAATATATCTTTAAGTCTTTGAAGTTTGCTTTTATTTGATATTTTCAATTAACTCTAAGTAGAACATAGTTAAAAATTTTATGTAATCTAGAATAGCTTGATCCAGTAATTTTATTGCTAAGTAAATATCCAAAATAATGGAAAGCAAAACATGAGCAGATATGTATGCATGAATGTTCATTACAGCACTACAAATGGTCAATAGGTAAAATCAGACTAATTGTCTATCACCCTCAAAGATGGATAAACAAAATTTGAACAGTGATGAAATGGAATGTTTATCATAAAAGAAATCAAATTCCAATACATTCTATAGTGTAAATGAACTTTGGAAAAATTACAGTGAGTAGAATAAATAATTCATCAAATAACATCCTACAATTCTAATTTATATGAAGTACCTAGTATAAACAATTACTAGACATTATAGTTTATATGAGTGCTTGAGAAAATGGTATGAAAACTATATTTGATCTTCTCTGGCTTCAGAAGAGTGTAGATCCAATGCTACATCATCTAAAGGTCAATTGCCACAGGTAATTCTCTGCAGTCAAGCCATCCTTACCAACAGTTCTGCCCACAGCACAATGTTGGGTCCAATACCCCCTTTCAGTGGTCATGCAGAGAACATTTGTGCTTATAGGAGTTTATTAATGGAGTTTACAGGTTACATTCCTGACTTGGAAACATTAAGAATACAAATTTTTGTGCCAAGTGTCAGCTATGTGGGCAGTCATGTTCTTCTCCAGTCCTTGGTCTCTCTGCTAAATGGTCCATTGGCCTCTGTCATGCTGGGGCAAGTGTTACGCAGCTCCTTCAGCTGTACTAATTAACACAAGGTTACCCCACTTGGATACCCCAAAGTGAATCACTTTTATTTTCTACATGCACAAGAACACTCCATCCACAAGGACTCCTCTGACTCATGGTCTCTTTTGCTGAGTCAAGTGTCTTTTCTGCTTTTCGTCCTGCGAGGAGGTATCTCACATGAACTTCACTGGTGTCTCTTCTTTCTAGATGTTTGTGGGATTCCTCTTCCTACTCTTCTTATGAGAGAGAGAGAAAGAGAGAAAGAGAGAGAGAGAGAGAGAGAGAGAGAGAGAGAATTTTTATTGAATATAATTCATGTACCAAAAAATTCAATATTTGTATAATCATCACCAGTCAATTTTAGAACATTTCTGTGACTCATTATATGCTCCCTATTTATCCCCAATATTCCTCACTATGTAGGATCTTAGTGGTATAATGGTCATAAGTTTGAAACAAAACGTGTGCTTCTGTAAAGTGAAAATCAGAGGTGTAGTTCTATAGTTGTTGGAATCAGAATTTACTTCCTGGAAGTTTGTTTTATTTGATCCTCCACAATAACCCCAAGGAACTATTAATCTAGTCTCTATAAATTTACCTCTCGTAGATCTCATGTATAAAACCTCATACCTCAATGTCCCAACAACAACAAGATAAAACTCAGAAAACCTACAATGCAAAAGAAACCAGAAAATTATAAATATAGAAAAAACTCACAATGTGTCAAAGGGAAAACAAATGATAATGTTAAATTTTATCCTCACTATATCTGTATTAATTCACTTTTCAGTGTACTTCATTTAAAGGTAAAGCTATACAAATCCGTGGTTAATTATCCAGAGATTTAATCAGTATAGCCTATGCACTGTAATCCCTACTCTTCTGTAAATGGAATGCTCAGAATTTAAGCTCTAATATATTTTCCTCCTCTGATTTTGGATTTTATTATTCATATTCCATGAAACACACTGGGAAATTGTGCTTCTTCTTTGTGGATTTAGCTGACACCTTACTTAGATGGCTGTTTGTTACAAGAAGCTTTTAAGACTTCAGACACATTCTTTGTGATGGCCTGGTATTGTTTGATTTCATAACCAATTAGCTATAACATCTATATATTCAATGAACCCTTTCTGAATTTAAGTATGGAACAGGGCTGCATTATAAGAACTGATTGTTCTTAGGTTAGAACTTAGAGTTCAGTGCAAACTCAAAATCCTTTTATGCATATCTTCCAACTTTTGAAATGGTCCACTTTATGCCCAATGGAATGGAAGAGCTGATAAATTCCCTCATTTTGAGTCCTCTACATTAAATTGACATACTTCCACCCATAGAATGAGATAAAGAGGATAGATAGACTTGCGATACCAATATAGATAGATGGGTACCAATATAGGTAGATGGGAGGACTCAATGGTTAGAAGACATTGCGTTTCAAACAACGTTAATGTAAATTTTGTAGTGAATAAAGATGATTATTGAACAACATAAAGAACACATCATTTAACTGTACATATGACAGTTGTTAGGATGTCTAGTTTGTGTTTGTAAGCCAAAAGTACAAACTCACTGACAGCTAATTGATGCCAACTCTTAGTAGCTCTATAGGGCATGGGAGATCCGTCCTATGAATTTTGGAGGCTTTAACGTCACAAAAGTCAAAGCACTGTCTTTCTCCTTCAGGCGGGTGGTTGCTTTGATCTGCAGCCCTGTGGTTACCAGATCATTATGTATGCAGTAGACCACCGCATCTCATGTGTATGTGTGTATGTGTGTACATATGCATACATGTATTAACTTGTGCATAAAATATATACTAATCTGTGTGTAATTAAATATGTGTGTCAATTAATTAGTTAATTTGATGTCAAATATACATGTGCATTTTACATACCCACAAATGAAAGATGAAAATCTGAGTCACCAAAGGTAAGCAAAAAGAAAAATGTATTACAGTTGAACTATCATTAGAGCTTTTTCACAGTGTATGAAAAATTGAAAGTAATTATCCCGATGAATATTTCAGTGGATTAAGAAGAAAAAAGAAAGAAAATGTTATGTTTCTAAAGTTATTGTTTTCTTCTAGTGGATAGAAAATGTCATGAAAAATAGCAGGATATGTCTGTTCTCTGTGTTGCCCATATATAAATGGCAAGGAGTGTTTAAGCAAACACAGGCTAATACTTGTCAGATCATCAATAAGGCAAGCAGTCAGTATTTTTAGGACCTTGAAGCTCAGACATTTAACATCCTACCCTCTATTTAGGTAATTTAGTCCCTGGGAAGGAAGACTGGCAGAAAGAAGTGAAAGTGAAGTTCTCTAACCAAAGAAAAATAGATCTTGGACATTAAGTGCACAATCTTCTACCACTTTATCCTGCCAAGACACTTCACTTTATACATAGACAGAATAGTTTGCAGGACAAAGAGTAATTGAGATATTGACCTTAACCACTCCTTGATCTTAGAAACCTATCACCCTTTTATTTAAAACTCATGGCAGCTGTTTTTACTCTACTGGCCTTAGAAAAAAAACAAAAAGCCCACACAGGTTCTCCCTGTATGGTCAAGAACTGAGTGTCGACCACACAATATTCAATTAATGGAAATTGACTTAAGGTAAGTTCTAACCTTTAATCATATGTTTTTAACACATTTTACTGATTAAAAAAGTAAAATCAATATGGGAAGTAGTTAGGTAAACAAGTTCAACTGATCCCTCACCTGTCCTTTCTATCACTGTTTCCATTATAATTACAAAGAAAATACAATTCTAGCATGAAGTGAAGCCTTTCAATTTAGAAGTGGCCAGCTACTCTGAAGTCATATAAAATTTTATTTTCAGTACTAGATTGAAAAAATTACATTCTACCATACTTGAAATAGCTATTTCAAGTTAAGCATCCATTAGGTTACAGCAGAAAAAAATAGGGGCTTTCTTAAATATTAGACACCATGTAGTTTCCACAGCAACATTGATTTCTATTTGATTCCAAGTGAAAACATGGAAAAATTCAGAGGATGTGACTTGAAAACAAAGATAACCTGCCTACATCTCAAGTATTTAGCTATGCAATAGTTCAAGTAAATAGTATGCATATTCCCGTGTGTGTTTGTGACTTGGGGAATGAATTAATTTAAATCAAAGCAATATTGATTGACATTTTTTGTAAGAGTTAAATAGGTGAAATTATTTTGTTTCTTAATAAAGTCTCACAGTTGATTTAACTATTTCATGTCTATATTTTGTTAGTAAGAGAACTGAGAGAAATATTCAATAGGTTTTCCTGGGTCATAGATCATTGAAATTCAAACCAAGCATTCCTCACTTTGAAGGCTATGCTTTTTCACAAACATGAATTCTTTATCAGTATCATGTATTCTTCACAACCACATTTTAATTATATATCTACATTACTCTGACTATATAAAGCTATTAAGGATCCTTGAAAGTGTTATAGAATAAGCATTGGGTCACTAGCCACAAAATAATAGCTTCAAACCTGTCAGGGATAAAGAGAGGTTGTATGATCCTATAAAGACCACGACCTTAGGAATTCTATAAATCAACTTTGTGGCAGCAGGTTTGGGATATATATATATATATATATATATATATATATATATTTCCTCAAATGAAAATTGACTTTACTGACTTGGATGGAGTAAAATTTGGGGAACATATGTTTACACATGTGGAACGATTCAAAAGAACGGAAGGAGTTGCAAATATCCTTTGATAATTGGGACATGGACAAAGTAAGAATCTAGAATTTGGAAATCTTCAAAAAATGGATTGAGTGCATTAATACTGATAGCACATATATTGCTGGTTTCGATAGGTCCTATCAAGTTGGATAGGTCCTATCCATAGCGACACTATCTGTGCAAAATAGTAGAAACACTGCACTCTCAAAATGGTTCCTATGCCTGAGTCCATTGATGTGGCCACTGTGTCAATCCATCTCTTTGAGGGTCTTCCTCTTTTTCCCTGTGCTGCCACTTTACCCAAAATTACGTCCTTTTCCAGGAATTATTCTTTTTTTTTTTTTTTTGTGGGCATCACTGCCTCTGGTGGTCGTGGGGCGCTACTCAGCCACCGCTGGATTTGAACCGCCAAGCCCGCGGGCTGCAGTTCCGCACTCAACCACTTACGCCACCGGGACTCAGCCCCAGGAATTATTCTTCTATATGTCTTAAACCTGTAAGATGAAGACTTGCCATCTTTGAATCTAAGGAACCCTCCCCTCTGGCTTTACAGCTTACAATAAACACAAATGTGTTTCTCCTTTTAGCAGTCCACAGTACCTATAATATTCTTCTCCAGCACCATGATTCAAATGCACTCTCTTCAATGCTTTTCTGTTTTCAATGCCCAATTTTCACAAACATGTGATGCAATGGAGAATACCAGAGCTGGGGTCAGGCATACTGTTGTCCTCAATAGCTTGCCCTTCAATACTCTAATGAGGCCATGGCAGTCAATTTACCTAAGGCAACACAGGTTTTGATCTTTACCTCTGCTTCCATGAGCATTGATTGTGGATCCAAGTTAGAAAAATTCTTTGACCACAACAACCTTTTCTCCACTTATAATGATGGTAACTGTTGGTCCGGTTATGAGGATTTGGGTCTTCTTTACATCGAGTTGTAATCCATATTAAAGGCTACATTCCTGACCTTCAGTAGCAAGTGCTTTATTTCGTCCCCACTATCAGCAAGTAATGTGCTATCTGCATACTGCAGGTTATTACTATGCCTTACTCCAGCCCAGATGCCATGTTTCTTGTATAATCTAGCTGCTCTGCTGATTTCTCAGGCATTAGAGAGTTAAAACTGACTGATCTTGGTCATTTTGATTTAGGTAATCATATAACCTAATATGCTTGGGAAAGGAGGAAAAATGGCAACAAATTCATCATTGAAAAGAATATTTCAAGACCAACTGGCATTATTTAACTTATAAGACTGTTCTATATCCTACTTTAGTTAGTAGTGATGAAATGGTCTTAAACGTCTTTTGTGGTTATCTAGAACACAAATATTAGTCTTTTCTCATTCAGAGGAAAGAGAATATAGAAAATTAAATATTTCACTACACAATTAAATATTTCATTAATCCCAAGGACTAACCGAGAAAGTACAAATCCCAGTGGCCTGAGATCAGAGAAAAAGATATGATTCCCAATGATCACTATTCACGACTCTGATCACAATAGAATTAATACTTTTCTCATATGTTCAAATACATTATTTTCAAGAGGATCATACAGTATCCTCAATAAGGAAATTTGTTGAGTGGTAAAAAACTATAAAGTATTCCCTAGGATCTATGATAGTGCAACTGCCAAGTATTCAGCTGCTGACACAGTGCTTGCCTGTTTAAATCTATCCAGTGGTTCCAAGGAAGAAATACCAGGCACGAGGTTCCTGTATGGATTAAAGACCAGGGCACTCCATGACGTAGATGAACTGTAGCATGAGGTCTCTAAGAATTGAAATCAAATGGAATCAAACAACACCAACATGGAATAGAATCTGCACAGGAGCAGCACCACTAGCTTTTCTGTTTATTGTACTGCCAGTGAGGAGTTGAAATGAAGGCCAGCTATAGTTTCAATGAATGCATGAATTAAGAATGCTGTGAAAATGATGGTAATAGCAATTGTACAACACTGCTTGTGTAATTGAATTATGGAAAGGTATGCTGTCCGTATTAGTTCCCAATAAGACATTTGGAAAAAAAAAAGTTCAAGTAACATAGTAATTCTAATACTAGAAAAGCTTCATAAAAAATTAAGTTTTGGGCTGCGCCCCGGTTGCATAGTGGTTGAGTACGGGACTGTGGCCGATGGGCTAGGCAGTTCAAATCCAGCAGCGGCTCTCTAGGAGCAAGGCTGCATAGCTCCCACGACCACCAGGGGGCAGTGATACCCTCCCCCCCAAAAGAAAGAAGTTTCATCTAAGTGTATATGCAAGTCAACCTTAAGAATTTTCCTCGGTCTGGAATTCAAATAAACTCAAAGTCATTTTTATGGAACATAGTGCTTATGTTTTCGGCTACCACCCATGTATCAGCAGTTTGAAACCACTAGAGGTCCTGCTTGGAGTACGATGAAACCTACTACTGCCCTCAAGGTGACCGTCTCAGCAACCTTCGGGGGGAATTCTACCCTGTCCTCGAGGGTCACCAGGAAGTCTGGCACTAAACACCTCATAATGTGCTTGGGTTTCACCTCTGGTGAAAAATGTAAAATTGCTTCACTGCCCTAAGGACCATATATATAATGTATATATAAATATAAATATTTATGCATATACACCAGAATGTAGTTTATTATTTCATAAGTTGATATTAAGAACATTAAAAGAGGTACGCAAAACGATTTTGTTAAGAGTCTTAAAATATTAGTGAAAAATATCAAACACCTGACAAAAGCAATCAAACTGTTTTTAAGATATTTCTATATTTTTGTGCCTATTTGAGAGTGTGATTTTTTGTGTTATCTATTGTTCTCCTGTTAATCATCTAAAGAAAAGCCAAACTCACGCCACTGAGTCCATTTCAATTCATAGTGGCCTCTCTATGTGGTTTCAATGGCTTTGTAAATATTTATGGATTACAAAAATAAAAGCAAGCCAAGCCTTATCATTCTCCCTTGGGGGAATGGGTAATTTACCATATTTGTTGGCCCATAAGACCCACCAGACCATAAGACACACCCAGTTTTTAGAGCAGGAAACAAGAAAAAAATATTCTGAACCAAAAAGTACCAAATGATCTGGGGTACCACACCTTTGGACCATAAGATACATCCTCATTTCACCCCCACTTTGCGGGAAAGAAAGTGTGTCTTATGGTCTGAAAAATATACTAAATCACCAAACTTGCAGTTAGCAATCTAACATGTTCCTCCCAACTCCACCAGAGGTCCTCGTGAATCATCAGACTTCCTCAATTAGGGTTTGAAAAGTAGTATTTCCTTGAAAATTGAAATGCATGTTTGCCTATATAGACTCCTTTCTTCTTAAAAAGATTTAAGTATTTGAAACTGCTGATTTCTTTGGTTGTCCTCATAAACATTTTAGAAAATTATGTGATTATGCCAGTTTCTTTGTCCATTCTTCTACTGCTGAGCATTTAGTTTTTTATGTTCTAACTATTGTTTTTTTTGTTGTTGTTGTTCTACCTATTGTTAACTGTGCTGCAGTCCACAGTAGAGTATTTTTTTTAATTTCTTTTATCCTTGGAGTACATACCAGCAAACACACTGTTGGTCTTATGGTATTTTTATTCATATATGTTTCAAGCCCACCAGGAGTGCATGAGTTCTAATCTCTCAAAATCCCAGCAATCAGGGTAATACATGAGACAATTGCTCTAGATTCCTTCTTTGTAGACAAAAAAGCATTTGTGCAATCCAGGTGGCTTCTGCAGCATACAGAGAAATGACTCCAGAGTGAATTGGAAAATTTGATTTAAAAAAATATCACCAGCCTTTCTCAGAGTTTCTAACAATTTACAGAAGTTCAGATTGCTGAGATTTGTTTTCTTTGGTTTTTAATGAACTCTAAAAAAAATCACACTTGCTTAAACTATTTTCTCTTGCATATAGCTTCTCTTCTTTTCTACTAGACTATAAAATAATTCCTCACTCACTTAACATTTTCATTGCTGTTACATTTCTAGTTTGCATGGCTTTGCTTCTATATCTGTGTATATATAAGCTTCTTTATGTGACTTTTTTCTTTGGTTCTATGAAAATGGAAAGAAAAGAAAACAAACCCAGCAGCTTCCACGCCAACCCCGTCCTCTCTGTTTAAGGCAGCAGTTCTCAACCTGTGAGCTGCGACCTTTGTGGGGTCAAATGATCCTTTCCAAGGGTTGACTATGACCATCCGAAAATACAAATATTTCAAAATATATAATTTCATATTGTTTTGTGATTAATCACTATATTTTAATTATATTTATGTTCAATTTATAACCATGAAAATATATCCTGCATATCAGATGTTTACATTATAATTCATACCAGTAGCAAAATTACAGCTCTGAAGTAGCAATGAAATAGTTTTATGGCTGATGAAGAACTATCATGGCATTAGCGAGGTGGAGAACCACTTACAGTTGGTTAACTCCATTACTCTAGCCCTCAGAATAAATGAATTCCTCTCAGCAGAAAATATCACTTATTACTCAAGTAGATGTTACCACTTGCACCTGGGTTCACCATTTTGTTCCACAAATGTCACATTATTATCCAATTGTGCCTAAAATTCCCTGAGTAGAATTGGGCCCCTTGCCTATATAAGCAGCTATCCCATGGAAGGGGGCAGAGGACTCATTATACTAAGTGGAGCCTCGTGGAGTGTTGCTGCACAGAGTTAGAGAGCTGATGGCCTTCTGGATTCCAGTGTATGGAAACCAGTGGCCTTCGGGCACCTGAGGGTGAAGCTAGACAGCTGTGAAACTAACCTCTGTGGGTGGGAGAGAGACTTGAGCCGGGATGGAAGAGTCCAGTTGCTTAGCATTACTCAAGAAGAATTTGTCCTCATTATTGGCTAGCACCCTGAGGCCACACTGCGCCTCACAGCTTTTCTGAGGCTGCCCTACTTTGCTCTCCTGTTTTTATCTTGCATTCCTGTTAGAATTCACAACAAACAGACATTCATTTGCAGTCCATCTGAAGGCCAACAATACCATCAGGGTAGCACAGAGTTCAGCTGAAGCATCTGCTTCTCTTTTGTTCTAATCTTGAAATTTTGCTAGGATTCAATCTCAATATAGATAGTCTAAAGGGAACATTCATAGAGTCTTAATTAAGATATGGACAGGACAAAGGAAAAAAACACATCATCAGGATGAGAGAAAAAGATAGCATGAAGCCAGAATGGTACCTGAGGATTTACAGTTTGGCAGTCACTTAAACAGGACATAGAAAACAAAGGATATGTCACAGAATCATAATTGACAGCAGGTCAATTCATCACAAGTGCAGGCAGAACTACAGAAGTGGGAAAGTGACCACGATTGGGGTAGGAACATTTTGTTACAAAGAAGATCTGACATGACTTGCTCTCTGATAGAGCATGAATCATGACTATGCTGCTCAAAGTCTGGCGAAGCTCCATTTAAGGACACACACAGGCAAGCCCCTAAGACAGGCTGCTCGACCAGGTTGGCCAGACAAGGAATGGAGGTAAATCATTTTCTAATGATTGACGAGAAGGAATCCAAGGGAAATTTAATTCACATTGTGACCTTGAACTTGATAGCAATGAGTTTGGGGGGTTTGTTTTGTGGGGGTGTTATTTTGGGGAGTGTTAACATTGTAGCTTTGCAAAAGTATTTGGGGTTTTCATTGTCATTCATAGCCTTCTGCAAGTAGTGCTCCAATTGTAAGCTCTGCTACAATGGCAGCAGCACTACTCAATAGTCGCAGGCATCTTTACAAATTCCTGCTTCTTGCCCCTCCCAGGTGATCTCCCATGTGCAGGACTTTTGTGTCATCCCTGCCTGCCTAAGCAAGCTCCCTGACAGGGGCGCCAAAATATACAACCAGAAGAATGTGCGGGACCTTACCTGTCTAAATGATCAATTATTCCTCTGAGGACTTGCAAGTGAGAAATTTCTTTGTTCACTCTCTGGCCCCTACTTCTCTTCTGACACTCTCTCGCCCCCTCTTCCTCTTTCAGGCCACTTCTCTTTTCAGGCACTCTGCTTGCTAATTCAGAGGTCTCTGGTCTCCACCCTCTCCTGCCCCACCTGCCTCAGCCTCCTGGTTCTTGAGACTCAGCCGCTTCAATAACTCTCTATTTGCCAAACCCTATATTATTGGCCAAACAGTATATTATTGGGCCGGCTATTCTTTTCTACATCAGCGGCCTTTGTGACCTCTAACTTTTAAGTAAGCTCTCTTTTTTCTTCCACCAGGCTCTGATCTCCTTGGATTACTCTAATTCCTGTAACTTCAATATTACCCCCAAATAAAGTTTATTAATTAATACGCTCAATCTGTCTCTCACCTCTCAATCTGGTCTCTGAAAAACCTTACACAATGAACCCAGTCCAGTGTGTCTTCCTTGCTCTTATTAATGCTGTAAGTTGGTTTTGATTCACAGTGACTTTATGGAACCCAGAAGGAAACATTGCTTAGTCCCGTGCCACCTCACAATGGCTCTTGCATTTGAGCCCATTGAGGCAGCCACTGTATCTTACATCTTGACAATGGTTTTCCACTGTTTAGCTGCCAACTACTTTAACAAGCAACATGTCTTTCACCAGTGACACACACTTTTAAGAGGTCTGTGCAGCAGATTTACCCAATACACCCTTTGATCTCTTGACCGTTACTCCTATGAGGAATAATCGTGAGTCCAAGCAATATGAAAATCTTGATAACTCCAATCTTTCCTCCATTAATCATGATGTCACTTAGACCAGTTAAGAGGATTTGAATTTGCCAGTCAACTTTGAGAAGAATGAACCATTCTTTCCACAAAGAAATGAAGCAGAATACTCCTTATCAGAAAGACGAAAAGACTTTGTCTCAAGTGCTTTGCACATGGGAGGGACTAGTTCTTGAAGAGAAAATCATGCTTGGAGAAGGAGAAAATCAGTCAAACATAGAAAGATCATAAATATGATGGATTAAGATGGTGGTTGCAATAAAGAAGTCAAATTAACAATAGTTTTGAAGATGGTATGGTGTAAGACTGGGTAATGTTTGGTTTGTTGTACATACCATTAGTATGAGTCAGAACAGATTTGATAACACCTAAAAACAACACAAAATGTGTAATATGATATATTTGTTTATTCCAACTATATAAACTTTGATTCCCTTTGAAGCAGAGCATCCTACAAGGATATTAATAGCCTAGAATTAATATTCTTGGCTTCAAAACTATTACAAAATAAGCTACTGGTTAAGCAGAGATTGGAGCTGAAAAGAAGAAGCATTATGAAATGTCTGTTCCAGTCCCTCTTTCATAGTACATGATTTTAAAATAAAGTCAACCACAAGTGAAAATTGTTGCTTGGCATTAAGGAAGAGATGATTTTAAGAGCAAAACAAGGAATGAGGGAATAAAAGGCAGGCAGAGGGGATCTTTCAATTATTCAATTATTTTAATTAGGAGAGGCTTAATAAGATATTAATATAATTATAAAATGTAATTATGTATTATAAAATGAAATTTTATACCCAATGTTGAAAATCTTGACTTTCTATCTCTTTAACAGAAATTTTTAAATGTATAAAATTAATATCCAATTGGAAATATCTCTATATTTCCATATCTCTATAAAACCATTCTAAGAGGCACGAGCAAAAGCAATATCAATAGACAGTGAGAAACCTAGTTTTTTTATTAAAAATCATTTTATTGGAGCCTTGTATATCATTTTTCACAATACATAAATGCATATACTCTGCCAAGCACCTTCACATGTCTGCTGACATCATCATTCTCCAAATGTTTGCTTTTCCACTTGAGTCCTTGATACCAGCTGCCTATGCTTTTCCCTCTGTCCCTGCTCCCCACATCAATCCTCAATACTTTATAAATTATTATTGTTCTGTCATATCTTACACTGCCCAACATCTGCCCCCACCCCTCCTCTGATGTCTGTTCTCCAGATAGGAGGTTATGTGCAGATCCTTGTAGTTGGTTCTGTCTCTCTACTCCACTTTCTCTCCACCCATCCCGTAACTCCAATCTCACCACTGACCCCAAGGGGCTCATCTGTCCTGGGTTCCCCATATCTCCAGCTCCCATCTCTACCAGTGTACCTTCTCCAATCCAGCTGGATTTGTAAGGTAGAGTTGGGACAATGATAGTTGGGGGGAGGAAGCCTTCAGGAACTAGAGGAAAGTTATATGCTTCATCACTGCCTCATGGCACCATGACTGGCCTGTCTCCTCCCCACGACCTCCTGTAGGGCTGTGACCAATTGCCCACCCATGGGCCTTGGGTCCCCACGCTGCTCTCCCGCTGATCCATAATGATGTGCTTCTTGTTCTTTGATGCTTGATACCTGCTTCCTTCGACCCCTCTTAATCCCATGGAAGAAGCTGGTTTGCTTCTTTCATGTGGGCTTTGCTGCTTCTGTGCTAAATGACCACTCATTTATCTTCAAGCCTTTAAGACACTAGACACTTTATCATTTGGTAGCTGGGCACCATCCGTTTCCTCCACTCTGTTTGTCTCTGTATCCATTTGTCTTTAGCGATCATATCTGGAGGGTGGGCACATATTGATTTCGATTTTTGTTCTACTTTGATCCTAGTACTTGATTCTTTCAACACCTCATGGTCAAACAGGCTGGGGTGCTTCTTTTATGGTGTGGAGAAACCTAGTTTTTAAACCTTCCAGTTTAGCCTGAATATTTCCAACCATAATTGAAACACTAAATTTGCAGTTTTTGAACTAGATAATATTTAAAGGACCAAGCCAAGTAAGAATGTCATCAATATTTGACATATATAATATGTACATGGCTGTATTAAATATGAATATCATACATAGGTTTGATTTCATTTTGTCTTTGTTCATTCTAAATAAAATTATTTTTAATTTTTAAATATAGGTTAATGAATTCTTTAGCAATATAGCGTTCACAATTGGAGACAAGTTAATGGCAGTGGGTTTTGTTTTAGCTATTATTAGGAAAATGATTAGAGCCATACATTGAAAGCACGAGGGAAAAAAAAGGAAGAAAGGTGCTCTGGATAACATTTCTAGTGTCTACTGAGCACTATGCAGGTAAATAAAAATAATTTTGAATAACGTTTTTTTCTGAGTGATTCACAAACCCATATGGAGAAGCAATCAACATGAATAAACAACAGAAATTGGACTCAGGCAGTGATAAGACTCAATTTAGAGACAGCATTTCAATAACAAAAGATAAAACCAATCTCTTTGAAAATATTAGAGTTCAGATGTATTATTGCTAAGGGTATTTCAGCCCCATATTTTTATTCACAAATCTTCAGTTGAGCTAAGCTCTTCTTTTTTTCCTTGGGGCCACTTTAGAGAAGGGTAGAAGAAAATAGTGACATACAAGAATTTTTTGAAAATGCAGGGATTTTAATTAGTTCATCTTACAAATTCAGTAATTCCTTTGGGTCCATTTTGATTAAAGTTGGATGTAAACATATTAAAATGGAAAATAAAATTTAAAAAAGTACCTCATAGTTTGATAACTTCAAATAGATGTGTTGTAAGAAGGAACCTTGATAGAGCAGCAGTTAAAGTGTTCTCCTGCTAATTGAAGGATTAGAGTCAAGCATGTGGCAGTCTCCTTCCATAAATATTTACAGCTTTAGAAAGCCTAAGGTGCTGTTCTAATATTCTCTTTAGTGTCTGTGAATTGGAAACTACTTGACATCAGTGAGTTTGTTTCTTGAATAATGGATAATGGAAATCAATATTGAACAAAGATTGCTCCAATCACTTGGGGAAATATATATTAATCAGTTGCTGTATTTGTGTCAAATGAATGTGTGAAGATCCCCGATGATGTTGAAAATTGTACATATGGAAAGCACTACTAATTGTCAGAAACTGGTTGTGTGATTAAACCTCTGTACCAACCTGACTAAATGTATTTATAAAGGCCTCAATTTGATTTTGATTTAAAATCGAGAAAGTAAAAAATTTCTCATTGTTCTAGTTTTCTACTATTTGGCGACAGTAAATGCTAAGTAGTTGTTCTAATAATGAAAAATGTATGACAATTAAAACAAATTTCTCATTAATTTTATTTGCACTTTTGCTTATCCTAAACATATTGTATTATTAAAAGGCAAACATCAAACTCATTGCTATTGAGTTGAGTCGGATTCCTTTCACTGCCAGTGAGTCCATTTTGACTCATAACAAACCTATCAGACAGGGTAGGATTGTAACTCCTTACAGGAGTAGACAGCTTCAGCTTACTCCCATGGAGTGGCAAATGGTTTTGAACTGTTCACCTTGAGGTTAACAGCTCAACTTGTAAAAACTATGCCATCTAGGTTACTCATAAGTACTCTCCAAGGAGTGACTGAGATTATGTCTTTCTCCCTAGAAACAGCCTTTAGATTTGAAATGCTACCCTTGTGGTTTGCAGTCCAATATTTACCCAATGGTGCCAGTAGGACTCAGTATTACTACTAATAGTACTTCCTAAATGAGGGCCAAAGAAGTCAAGCTACCCAGGAGTGAAGTAAGGAGTTTTATAACCTGGGTCTGGGGGAAGAGAGCAGTTGGGTGTGTGGGGGCAGTGGGGGGGGGGGAGTTCACTGAAACTTTATTGTCTGTAGATCTGAGGCTAAAGCATCTGTGTTCAAAGTTTTCTGTAATGGTTATCCCTATGCACCTGGCCCCTGAAGGCCACCAATGGTTATCCTTATGCTGACCTTTGGAAACATTCTTATAGTGTTTTCACTAGCTCTGGGCACTCCACCTCTCACCCACCCCACCAATTCCCACTTTTGTCTGACTGTATCAACATTAAAATTCTCATCCAAAACTCATTGTTGGGAATGACTTCTATGCTAGATGGCCACTTGTTTACCTTCAATTCTTTAAAACACCAGATATTTTATTGTTTGCTGGCTGGGCACCACTGGCTTACTCTGCTCTGTCTGCATCTGCACCCTTTTGTCCTCAGCAATTAGGTTGGGAGGGTGGGCAAATAACAATATGATTGTTGTTCTTTGATGCCTAATACCTGATTCTTTCCACACCAAGCTGGTGTGCATCTTCTATGGTGGGCTTTGTTGCTTTTGAGCTATATAACCACTTGTTTACCCTCAAGCCTCTATATCATTTGATAACTGAGTACCATCAGCTTTTTTGCCACTCTTGCTCATGGCGGTGCCCCATGTCCTCAGTAATCCTTTTAGGAAGGTTCGCACACAGTGATATGTTTTTTTCCTGTTTGATGTATGAGGCCTGGTCCTTTCAATGCTTTATGGCCACACTAACTGGTGTGCTTTTTCCATGTGGGTTTGGATACTTCTCAGCTAGATGGTCATGTGTTTATCTTCAGGCTTTGAGATTCCAAATTCCATAACCTTTGATAGTTGGGTGCCATCAGTTTTCTTCATCACATTTGCTTATGCACCTATTTAACTTCAGTGATCATCTTGGGCCAGTGAGCATCATGGAATACCAGATTAATAGAACAAAGTGTTCTTGCAATAAGGGAGTGTCTGCGTGTGGGCCCAAGGTCCATTTAGTACCTTAGTACTAAACCTATAAATACATGGAAGCATACCAGCCTATGTGATCATAAGGGGTCAAAGGGAGCAGGTATCAAGCATCAAAAAACAAGAATCACATCACTAAGAATGGGGAGAGGGCAGAGTGGTGAGCCATTTGAGGACAAAATTGATAAACCACTGGTAAACCTAATAAATGAGAAGAATGAGAAAGAACAAATGAAATGGATGATATTGCAACATAATCTAATGAGATGTAAAATGAGATGTAAAAAACACCCAATATTATGAAAAATTGTACTTGAACAAATTTGAAAATCTAGAAATAATAGATCCATTTCTAGACATGCATTATTTACTGAAAGCACCTTAGAATCATATAGACTATCTCCATAAGCTTTCAACACGAGAAGACAGATCCAGTCATAAGAAAAAACAAAACAAAACAAAACAATGCCCCAACATCATCAAAGAGTCAAGGTCCAAATGGTTGGGAAATTCTATCAAACATGTAGAGAAAGTTTAATACAAAAATAATAACTGCTATTTTATAGTTTACAAATGGACAATATACCAATAAACTCATTTTTGAAGCAATTATAACTCTAATCACTAAACTAAAGATATCAGCAAAACTGAAAATTACATACCACTGTCCAAATGAATGTAGATGTCAGAATCTTCCGTGTAGTCCTAAACAACAAAATTAGAAAACAAACAAAAAAATTATTTTCCATTCAGTTAATTCAGAGTTGTAGCTACCAACCCTATAAAACAGGATAAAACTACCATTGTGAGTTTGAGACTGTAACTGTTTACATGAGTGGGAAACCTCAGCGTTCCCCTGCAGAGTGGCTGGTTATTTCAAAATTGTGTACCTTTTGGCTCACAGGCAGCGATCTAACTACTACACCACCAGGTATCCTAGCAGAATTCAATGAAGCATAAAGAATTAATGCATCAAATATGAGGACCTGATATGAGGGTCTTAAGTGAAAAGAAAATGTTTTGTGAAAAGAAATTGTTTTAGACTGATGATGGCAACAAGTGTACAAATGTGCTTTGAATAAAATGGATAGATGGATGGATTGTGATGAGAGTTGAATGAGCCCCCAATAATTTTTTTAAAAAGATTAATGCATCACAATCAAGTAGAATTAATATGCAAGAATGGTTTAATACTAGAAAGCAATCAATGTAGTTCATTACATGAACAAAAAAGAACCACATGATTATATCAATTGATGCAGAAAAGGCATTTGAGAAAAATTCAACAGCATTTGTCATCAAGACACTCAATGAAATAGATATGGAAGGGACATTTCTCAACATAATGAGAGCTATGTATGTAAAACCAATGGCCTGCATCACAATTAATGGAGAAAACATTCCTTTTTTAAAAAAGGGAAATTGGTAAAATTTCCATTTATTATGACTTTTATTTAATATAGACCTGGAAAATTTAAAGTTATAAGACATCAAAAAGATGCTAAACATATACACTATGTTTTATCAAGGATGTGGGGTGGACTGAAGAGGGTGAGGAGATTTAGGGAGCAAAGAATGACTGTGGGTGGATGGGGATAATGAACACAAGAATTGACTGTGATATATAGAACTATCTATAAAATGTATGAAAATGCATTGTATGTGAATACTAAATCTAGAAAAGTACAGAAGATGAAGGAGGAGGAGGAGGAGGAGAAGAAGAAGAAGAAGAAGAAGAAGAAGAAGAAGAAGAAGAAGAAGAAAAAGAAGAAGAAGAAGAAGAAGAAGACCAAGAACAAGAACAAGAAGAAGAACAAGAAACCAAATTTTAGCAATGGTTACCATGATGAAGGAGAAAGGACTATTGCTTAGGGGACATTGAATTTATTAACAGTGGTGGAATAATTTAGAAAAGGATGTTAATAGTGATTGTACAATACGAAGAGTATAATCAATGGCACTAAATTATACACAGAGAAATTGTGGAATTGAAGAATATTTTGCTTGTATATTCTTACCACAATTAGAAAAAAATAATTACATGAATAACAATGAGTGCAAGAAAGAAAAAGATGTTCTAGATTTAAATGTGATAATTGTACAACTTTTCATGAGATGATTGAGCTTTTGAATTATATGGCATGGCATGTCATTGAAGTGCTAAAAATGGCTTAAAAAGAGGAAGTTTTAGAAACTTAAAAGAAAGTATCCATGGAGACACAAAAGAAATAAAAATCTCTTTATTTGCAGATAATATAGTATATTTAGAATAATCCAAATAGGGAATTAAAAAATTACTTAAACGAATTGAAAAATTTGGCAGCAAAGCAGCCTATGATAACTATAAAGAAATCAGTTGAATCATTATATATAAAAAGTGGTATCAAAGTGTATTTTAAGAGTCTTATTTCAAATAATTATATGAAATATAAAATATTTAGAACTAAACCTTATGAGAGAAACAAAAATTCTTATATAAATTAAACTACAAAACACTCCAAGAAACCAAAATAAATTTACACAAATGGAACAAGCTACCCTGTTCCTGAATAGGCAGACTAAGTATTGTGAAAATACAAATATTGACAAAAATAGTTTATTATTTTAATGCAATTCCAATTGAAATCATACCACAATTCTTCAAAGAAGTGGAAAAAATCACCAATTTTATATTGGAAGGGAAGAAACCCAAGATAAATGAAACACAATGTTAAAAAGATAAGAACTATTGCATAGTCATAGTAATCAAAACCATGAGATACTGGTAATAGCATTTTCAATAGGTGATGCTGGATCAACTGGATAAAGCAATGAAACAGAACTTATACTTCACACTATGTACAGACATAGAACTAACCAGATAGCACCCACAAACAAAATACTCCCATAAATTTATGGCCAACTATTAATGATGAAACACTGCGAGTGTAGTGAGTTAATCATTGGACTGCTAACTTGAAGAACAGTAGCTGTAACCTTACCAGACAATCGGTAGGAGATCGATTTCTGATCCACTACTTTTACACATCATTGGCAGTCCAAGGAGGTCATTTTCCTTTTACCTCTATTCTCACTATGAGTTGAAGTCCTCTCAATACCAGTGAGTTGGGTTTTGGGATGTATAAGCTTAAAGGTTGTCAGTTAATTCCTACTTAAAAGCACAGTAGAAGACAGACCTGGTGATCTGTTTCTATGAAAATTATAGCGAGCATGACCCTGCCATACTTTAAGGTCAACTTAATACTTGACCCCAACAGGGATCAGGTAAATTAATATCTAAATAGAAACCAACCCATTGCCAATTCTAGCAACCCTACAAGACAGAGTAATACTGCCCCATGTGGTTTCTAAGACTACAAATCTTTATGAAAACTGATTATTATATCTTTTTCCTTCAGACAATTGACAAGTTCAAACCACCCCTGACTTTTCAGTTAGCAGCCACTGTCTAACCCCACAAAGCAAAGCAGAACAAAATAAAACAACAAAACTAAGTAAAAAGACTGCCACCAAGTTTATTCTTTTATTCCCCCTGACCCTAACTACCAAGTTTATTCTTACTCATAGTGACCTTGTCAGCAGACTAGAACTGGTCCCTGAGAGTTCCACGGTTGTAAATATTTTTGAGAGGAGACTGCCTTATTTTTCTGTAATCAAATTTGCTATGTTTCTAAATTCTGCAAGTATACCTCCAACAAGAAAATTATTTATACGTAAGGATTGCTGTAGCATAAGAGCAGATTGTTGTTTAATTTTTTTTACTTTGTTTTCATGGTTAGATACTAGGGTGAATACCAGACCAATCACTTAATTTTCTTTTTGAGTATATAAATTTTTACTTATTTTCTGATAAATAATATCATCTTGAATAAGAAATGTAATTGTGCCAAAATACCTGGCATTATACTTTCATTTGTATAGATTGTATAAAAGCAATATTAAAAAATAATTAAAATTATAAAATTATGTAGTACCAATTAAATGGGAAGTGTATTTTGCACAATATTACTTACCCTTTAGCTAAAGGACAACTCCCAAATAAGGCTCAGTCCACGTGACCCCATTACAAAACAGATCTAAGCATAAAACGATGAAGTAGTTTTGTTGTTTTATAAAGAATATGTTCCTACCTGGGAGCTGAATAAGTATGGATTTATAGTTCTAAATATGTTTTCTTATTGAACTTGTACCTGCTTGAAGCTCAGCCAAATTATGGTACATGGGGCAGCTCAGTTATCTCATTTTCTTTGCAAATAAAAATAAAATAAATGTGCATTTGAACTGAGGAAGCAGATGGTCGGCAGTAGGTATAAACATGTAGTACCATATGTTTAAATGGCACTTTCCTAGGAAGAAATTTAAATGTAGTGGAGACATTTCCCCCTTCCATCACACTCTCATACACTTTCTGTTCTTTCAATGCATAAAAAACTAATAATTAGAGGATTTTATAAAATTATATGTATTTCAACAATTTCACAGAAAGAAAACAATCTTAGTACTATTAATTACCTTAAGTCCATAGATGATATCATTTGAAAAAAAGAAAAAAACACCCACATCAAACATGCAAACAAGTCATATCATTGCCATTAAGTTGATTCCACCTGTAGAGGAGAACTGCCTTGGGGCTTTTTGAGACTGTAACTCGTTAGGCATTCTGTCTCCCCGTGTAACTATAATGACTGACTTTGTGATTAATAGCCAAATGCTATTAATAAACCACTGTGTAACCATGGTAACTAACATCTGATTTGGGATTTGAATTATTTTTTGGTACATTTATATATTTGAATTATCTTATTGGCAAAGGATATTGAAAATACCATACGTTACCAAAAGAACAAACAAATCTATCTTGGAGGAAACACAGTCAGAATGCTACTTAGAATGGAGGGTGGTGGTACTTCTCCTTATTTTGAACATGCTGTCAGGATAGACTAATTCCTGTAAAAGAACAGTATGCTGTGTAACTTAGAGGATCAAAAAGCAAAAGACTGCGTGAACTCCAAGTGAGACAGCGAGATGGATGCAGGATTCTTGCATGGAACAAGTGTGGAAGAGGATCATCGGCTCAGCAACAAACAAAAGAAGCTCCTGAAACAGCTGAATCTTGCAGAATGCCTAGGAGAAAAGGTGGGCAGGAGCAAAGCAAATTTGGAGGTAATAAAGTCTTGGATAATAAAATGAGTAACAGAATCCTTGGATTTGAAAATGATGCTGTTATTGAGTTCAACTACCTGGAAGGGAAGAATCCAGGCTCCAAAATGATGCTAATCAACCGTACTGGGTTTGAATGGGGAAAAAAATGCTAAAGAATTTATGGGAGAATTGTGGCCACTCTGTTAAGTGCAGAAGAAAACATCACAGGAATCCCTTCAGCTTTCCTAGAAGTGAAGCAAGAAGTAAAAGAGAGACAGATTGAACAAGAAAAATTGGCCTCAATGAAGAAGCAAGCTGAAGACAAAAACAAAAGAGGCAAAGAGGAAAAAGCAAAGCAGCAGAGAAAACAGAGAGAGGTCTCAACATCCAAGTAGATGCAAATCCAGATCTCCTTCCCCTAGAATATGATTTTATGTCAGGAGAGAGATAAAGTGCATTCTCTATCTCCCCATCAGAACCAAGAGTCGGAACTCTTCCCCTGCTCCAGAAAAGGAGAAAACACCAGAACTCTTAGAGCCTTCCATGAGACTTCAGTATAAGAGGCCACTTCCACCTGAAAATTCCCAAGCCAGAAACTGTACTAGAATTTAAAGAACCTTCTTCAGAAAAAAATTCTAAAAAAGAAAAGGAGAAGACTCGGCCAAGATCTCGATTTCATTTCAAATCTAGGTCCCAGACATGTTTTGATCTCATTCACATGCTAGACCTAACAATGCCATAGATTCTGGTCGAGATTACACTCCCATAGAAGGCGTCCCAGCCCAGGATGACGGCCATCTCCTTGAAGAACACCACCAAGATGAATGCCTCCTCCACAGCTGCACAGGAGTGGATCACCAGTGAGAGGACGAAGGTGGCCATTCGCATCCTTTTCAGGGAGTAGCACATCTTCATCTCCCTCTCAGTCACCACCAAAGAAACCACCCAAGACGTCTTCCATCCCCCCTCGAAAAACTCAGAGATTATCTCCTTCAGTAAGTTCTCTAAGGGCGATGACACCAACTGTCACCTCCAGCAAGTCCACCACCAAAAACTCGTGAGACGGTCATGTGCTTATGTTAATTTCATGATTGAGATGTGGGGGTGGAGTCTGGCCTGTTAACCTGGAAATAGCCATTGAGTAGCCAATGAGGCCTCTCTGGGGGCATGGCTTTCTCCTGAGAATTCTGGGAAATATCGAGATATTTCCCTGGTGAAGATGAGAAGCTATATCCCCAGTTGTTGGGAGTTAGTCTTAGAGACAAGAAATTATGGACAAGACAAGATGGCAGTGTCTGAGCTGCTGCAGGAGCCCGAGGAGAAGCCACATGGCCTTGCCCTATGGAACCAGACCTCTAAAGCTGGAAGCCATGGGGAGACCCCTGCCAGTGATAAGTTGCTTCTACCACCACTGGATGCTGTTGATGGACCCTGAGCCCTAGGAATGAGGAGCCATGAGGGGATCCCTGCTGGTGCCAGGACTCTGCACCCACTGGTCTGTGAGTTTGTGAATAGATTTTAGAGACTTTCGGGCATATGGGTTAATATAGGACTTATAATTTTGTACTGGACTGGACTAGGATGATTTCTCAATGTCCCATTTCTCTTGTATATAAATCTTTTCCTTATATTGATAGGCGTGTCTATAAATTTGTTCCTCTAGTCTATCTGGACTGATACAACTTGTCACTCCCCAGCAGCCCAACAGTCAAACAGTACCAGGAAAAGTCCAGATTCTGGGTCTTCTGGAGGAATTTCAGTGACAAAACATAAAGTAACTGAGAAAGGAGTCCCCTTCAACAGCACCCAAGTCTAAAGAAGTGGAACTCACTTAAATCGGATGATAAAGGAGGCAAAATGGCAACAGCAGATTCTGTGAAGCAAAAGACACCAGTACAGATGACAAAACCAGCAGTCTTCCTGTGTCTCTGGCTCTTCCTCTTCCTCTCTGGATGAGGGACCCAAGAGGTCCCACGTGAAGAACTGAGAAGTAGGCAGGCAGTGTAGACATTGTCCTTCCCAAAGTGTCTCTCCATCACCACGGAAATATCAGAAGGAGACTTCTCCTAGGATGCAGATGGGAAAGAGATGGCAATCGCCAATGACTAAAAGTGGTAGATAAGGGAGAAAGCCTTCCCTACCACCCACCAGAAGACGACGCTCTCCTCTTGTTCCTCCTCTTCAGCCACACAGTTCTCCCAAAGCCCCGCCTGGCCAACGGCCACTTTCCCCTCCTCCTGTTGGTACTCCCATCCCCAAGAAGCTACTTTCCTCCCATCCAGAGAAAATAATGTCCTCCACCTCCAAAAAGAACAGCCTCGACCCCGCCCCACCCAAGCAAAAGAGCTCTCCATCTCCCCCACCAAAGTGCAGGCTGTCCCATTCTCCAGCCCAAAACAGAGAAGCTCCCCTAGTACCAATACACTCTTGCCTTCATTGCTATTCAAGCATAGGCAGCCCAATCACATCAAGCAAACAAAGGACATTCACCTTCACCAAGGCCTGGAGCTCCACAGACCACCTCAAGTCAGCCCCCTATTCCAGGAGGCACAGCATTATCACCCCAAAGATGCCAGTTCCCATCTCCAAGCATCAGGCCCATTAGGATAATGAGTCTCCAGGACTCCAGAACCTAAGAAGCACAAGAAGCACACAAAACACAAAGCTGTGGCTGCACCACAGCAGCTGCTGTCCCTCCTATAGTCATTGCAGCCCCTTGTAACCACATCCACATAAGAAGACCCTGAGGCCCAGCCAGAGCCCAAGAAAGAGGCTGAAAGTGAAGAGGAAGATAAAAATGACTTAGAAAAACACCTGAAGGAAAAGGCACTGAGACCAATGGGGAAAGCTCAAGTGTCACCACAGTCTTAAACAAGAATGTTTGTTACGATGTAAATTTTATTTGCTTTGTACCCAATTCAATTTCAAATTTGCTAAAATGTGTTAGAACTTTAGACTTTAACATTTGTTATACTAATTGCTTGGTTGAAGTTCACTATGATAAAAAGAGGGAGCATGAATTTACATTTACATTGTAAAAGGTGTCCACAGTGTATTAGTGACAGTCTTTCACGGACAGTTGACGTCAATTCATTTAAAGTGAAAAATTTTAAGCCAAAAAAAGAATATCCCTTTTTAAAAAGGGGGGTTTAAATATGGTTGGCATTCTTCTGGTTTCTTTAATCAGTGCTCCTGCAATTCTAGAGATTTTTTTTCTTTTTTTCCTTTTCTTTCTTTCTTTTTTTTTTTTTTTTAAACTTTGTCATTTAAGTCGTAGAGTCCATTTAAGTTATACTCTGACCTTATGATTTGGCCAGAAAGAAGACCTCTGCTGAACTACTGCAAAAAATAAAATGAACATTTAATGCCTCAATCTTTCCTGTTGCCTGTGGAGTCTCTGCTGAAATGAATCAGGATTTGAGCTCTAGAATGAGACAGAAGCATGTTATCTGCCAGGACACCAGATTTATATTGATGTGTAACAATTTGATTCAGAACACTGCAATTTGATTCTATTCTGGTTTTTGTTTTGTTTTCTCATCCTTTTTATAAAGGCAATTAACTAGTCCCAGGAAGGATCATTCAAGTTATGTAAAATTTTGATTTTTGAAATATCATGACTTACAATTTTTGCTTGTTCTTCCAATTGGCATATACAGTTTTCAGAGCACTTGTACGTGGAAGGCTGGAAGGGCCCAGACTTTGAAATAGTGTCTTGTTTTCACTGTTTTTGTTTTTCTGTTTGTTTTTCAAGTTTTTTTTTTGCTTTTAAAAGTAAAGCTATATAAAGCTTGTGGGTTAAACAGAATATATTTCCAAATTAAAAACAAAATGAAACATAGACCTTCAATAAGATAAAGGGTGTAGAGCTGCAACAACAGGTTCCAATGCAACAATCATGAGAGCAGTGCAGGGCCTGGCCGGGTGTCCCGGTGCTGCGAATCCAGTTTCTACGACTTGGACCCAACTCGATGCTATCCAACAATAACGTCTAATCCAGGTGCTTAATTCCATATTCAACTGGGAAATCTTGAAAAAAAATTTCCCCAAAGCGCTAGAATATAAGCAATATACATCCATATCAAAGCAAAAAGTGATTTCAATTTGCAAAAATATGATCTCATCCATTAAAAACTGCAAATGTTCCACAAGCACTATATTTTCAGTATAGTGAATAACATAACTCCTGTCACCGTAATCTTCGTGATGTCATAAAATGAGCACTGAAGTCATGCAAACAAGTTCTTTGTCTTCCACTAACGGGATTAGACTGCTTGCTGCAAGTACAAATAACTTGCATGGAACTGTGGTGCTCAGGTGACATGTCACCTTGATTATGGCAATGCTGTTAAGGGCACCATTAGATACAATGCTAGATACAATGATGGAGTAATTTAGGACATCCTCCCTTTTGTGATCTAATTCAATTCCCTCAGTTTGTAATTGTGTTGTGAACCCTAACTTTATCCCAGAATGCTCAGGAGAAAGCCATGCCCACACAGAGTTCTCATTGGCTATCTCCAGATTGACAGACTAGACTCCACCTCTACACTCCCAATCCTGAAATTGACACAAGATTATATGACTGCCACAGTTATGTTCTTTGAAACTTTGCCCTTTATTCATGAATATTATCCCTTATATTACTTTCAAAATTAAGTCTAAAATCCTTGAATTCTGGACTGCCTTTGTACCCCCTAACATATCTAGTTATAATAATGTCAATAAAAATCTTAAAGGAATATTATGCAATTTTGTAATCTGCAAATAAAATTGAAGCAGACTTCAACAAAGCAGTTTGTGCAATTTTATTATTTGGAGTTATCCATTTCTCAGAAGAATCATTTTTTAATAGATAATTAAATTTCATGAAGAATTATAAGATCTGAGAGTTATATTGCTTCTGGTTATTAGTGTTTTACTGATTTCAAGGCTATGAACTATATGGATGGACATATAAATACCAACATATTTACTTCCATATATAGCTATGTGGGTTGAAATTCTTTATTTCATTCCAATTAGTCTTCATTGAATTTAAACTCAGCATGGTTCATTTTGACTCCAACTCTTTCCTTATTTACTACTTCCTATTCTGACAATGAAAACCTCTCTTTTCTTTTGTATATTTATATTGTACCCATGTCCCCTCTATCTACTAATGGTGTTGAGCTTTTCTTTTACTCAGCACAAACTCTGCTTCTCTGCCCCCTTTGTATTCATTACTCAATGAGCAATCAGGACAAAGAATAAAGTGAACAGAAGGGAATAATAATAGCTTTTATTTTTCTTGTAAATAATTATTTTAATATTTTTTAAAGATTAAATCCTTGTCGTAATCCTTGAAGCTTTCTGCAAATTTAAGTGCATGATGTCCCAAAGAAATAAATGGTCTAGTTAGGACTAATATATTTTAAGAAGCTAAAATTTTAATAGAACCTGCCGCTTTGCCCCTCCACACTTTGGTGGAAACTATTAACCTATCCATGCTATAGTTGAAGAGGACTAACAACTAATGGAAGAAATAAGGGTCAACAACCATGGCTAGCTCAGTTGTTTAGCTTATATAATGAGCCCTTGTTGGCAGTGAGTGAGTTTCCTGTATCTTTACAGATGGTCTAAGTATCTGCTGCCATATCCTGCTACCATTTCTTTAACTTGATTGACATTTTGTTAAAAAAAAACTGGATTGACATTTTGTTAAAAAAAAAAAAAAACTACTGTGCCACCCGACCACAGTGGAATATATATATATATATATACATTCCATTGCCATCGGAAACATAATTTTATAGATATTAGAATGCATATATTATCAATGAAGTAACTAAAAAGCAACTGAAATAAAAATGTATTTAAAATGGCAGATGTGAAATGAGCATTATTAATAAATTAATTCCGATATTTTACATCACTTAGAGTATACAAATATAATCCTGTAACCTGAAAACCTCACTGTCCCCCAGTCGATTCCAACTCATAGCAACCCCGGAAACTCCAAGCGCACGCTCACCGGGTCTACGTGGACGCAGAGGGACAATACTTAGGGCAGAACTAAGCTTGGCTCTCCCGAGAGTATCTTTTATGGAGCAGAAATGGCCCTCTTTCTCCCATGCAGTGGCTGGCAATTTTGAATTGCTGATCTTGTAAACTGCCCAACCCAGTATTTATTTCTCCTATAGCAAGATAGCTGTCCTTGCTTCTAAGGAAAATCCTGATTGTACTTGTTTTAAGACAGATTTGTTAGTTCTTTGTGCAGTCTGTATAGTCAATACTCTTTACTAAATTTTCTATATATCAAGATTCTTCAGCATCATCATCATTCAAATGCAGTGTTTCTTTTCCAGTAAATCTTTAGGACTACATACAGTCCAATTTTTCATCTAAATTACATGATTTAGGTACATCAATATATTAACACTAAAACATAATCTTCTACATTTAAAGAAATAAAACAAAAAGCCTTTTCACAGTATTGTTAAAAAGAGGCACTTTCAGGGGAAATAAAGTAAATCATTATAGGAGACAAAAACCTTAAGGAATGAAAATATATATAGTTAGGAAAGAGATTATTCTTTTGAAAATATTCAGAATATTTGAGACATTGAAAGAATAAAAAAGAACTTTTCAAATCTACTCAATCATGACTCAATAAAGCATTAGGAAATATGGTTTTCTTGTATGCTACTTTGCAACAACAAAAGCAATTTGTAGGCTGAAAATGAGTTGTGGTGTTCTGGAGGCCTAAGTACATTGCAGAGGCAATAATCTAAGGTTCACATCAGAAGATATTGGCACCTTTTCTTATGTTAAATGCAGTGAAGCCTATTATATTTTTGTCTTATTAGCTATTTTCAAATAGGACTATGAAGCACTTTGTCCTACGTTATAGGAAGCCCTGGAGACATTCTTTCACTGCTAAAAAGATTTGCCTTTGCCTATTGTTTGGGGAATTTCCATTTCAATAAAGAAAGAATAAAACCAGGGGGATTTTGAAGTGTACTTAAAAGGGAAGAAAAGAATTGTACAGCATGTTATTGTCCTAATTGGACAGCGAGAAATGACAAACATAAACATTATGTGTACATTTTTCACATGAGATTTTGGCATTTAAAGTGGACAAATGGATTTAAAAATAAAAATATGCACAGCCAAATGCAACATTTGAAATAATGGATTTTCAAAACACTAGCTGTGGTCCAGGAGAAAGATGGGGCTTTGTGCTGCAGGAAAGGTTCACATTATTAGAAACCAGCAAGGGAGGGTCTACTCTGCCTGTACGGTTACTCTGTATTGGAAGTGGCATTGTGGAAGGGAGTTTGAGTTTGAGACTGGTAACCAGGATCTCCAGAGGCTTAATGGGTTTCTTACTGGCTTTAATTAGGTTTGAACCCAGAAGACAAAAATTTTTTTTATTAATATAAAAAGGGAAGCATGACAGTTTCATTGTCAAGTGGATGCAAACTAATCATCATTTGATTTTCTTTGGTTGCTTTATTTTAGGATGCCTATTTTTTTTCTGGTATATATTGCTATCTCTGCAGGTCTATATAGATAAGTTAGCCTGGGGAAGAAAACAACGGTACCGATGGTTGTGGGGGAACATGGGAGACGAGGAGGAGGGGGAAAGGAGGTGTTGCTAACCAGCCAAGTGATTCAAAATCTGTTACAAGGTGAGTGTGAGGTGCCCAATAGGGATTGGTCAAGATTAAGGTAACACACTCAGGAGAATGAAAATTGCTGCCAGATAGGTAGCTCACGCCTGGGGCTCTTGGATATTGGTGAGTGGGGGTGACTTGGGGAAAGGTGGGGTTCTCAAATTGGTTTGTTGAATCTCAGGAAAGTGCAGAGCTCTCCACTGAGTCAGAAGCAGGCAAGAACTACCCACCCGCACTTCCCAGGGAAGCCCGCGCACTGCAGGATGCTGCCATTTCTTTAGTGGTGGAGTTCAGGGCAACCGCTCCGCAACCGCTTGCAAGAGCTCCGCATTGCCTCAGTGCCTGTGCAAATTGCCAGCCAGTCCTCTCTACCCCGGGGTGCCCAGGGTCCTGTGGAGACACTCCAGGTGATCAGCACCTACCGCTTCCCACCCCCAGAAATTCATGTCTCCAGTAGAACTGCCGGCCAGCTCCTCCCCCACTCAGGAGGCCCACACTCAGGTGATATTAAGCTGGCATAGGCTTATTGCCCTGCCAGAGGATTTTCCCCACCTCTGTGAGAAGAGGCCCCTGGCCAGGAACAGATCACCCAATCTCCATCTCCCACTAAACCCACTCCCCTGCACTCAGTCAACACTTTGCATCAGACCCACAACATGCCCAGCTGCAAACAATTGCTGAGGTGACCTGAGGGAAGCTACAATACAAAACCAGCCTCCCAAAGAGAGAGTTCAGGTCTCTAATTCCAAATAATTTGAATAAATCAGATAAAAAACAGCTAGCTGCTTCAACAGTGACAAGAAAAGAGAAACTAAATCCAATGCAAAATGACCAGCTGGACCTAGCAGCAGTCATAGAAAATGCAGAGGTTGACAAACCACAGAAAGAAATCTTCAGGATGTTACTAAGACATATGCAGGTCAAGAGAGAAGATTTAAAGAAGGAAGAATTGATAAAGGAGATAAAGGTCATGCACCAAAGGGAAATCGTAGAACTAAGTGTGAGTTAACAAAAATAGTAAACATTCAGATTAAGCCCAGAGAATGGAGGTGACAGAGAACAGGACCAGTGACCTAGATGATTCACAAGTAGAAATTGATAAATGGGAGAAAAAAATCTAACAAATCTATGAGAGAAGCAGAGGAAAATATCAGAATTCTGTCTGATGCTATGAAAAGAAACATTAGAATTATCTGTCTATCCATAGTAAGATGAATCAAGGAAACCAACATCCAAATTTAATGATTTAATGCTTGTAGTGATTTAATGCTTGTAGGAAAACTTCCTGAGCTTAATGAATGAAAACCAGAGAACGACTCAGGAGGATGAAAGAACGCCATCTAATTTGAACCCCAAGAAGAAAACACCAAGACAGATAGCTGTTAACCTATTCAATTACAAGAAAAAGGAGAAAATTATGAGAGCAGCTAAGGGAAGAACAGACAATCACATACAAAGGCAAACAGATAAGAATGTGCTCAGACCTATCAATGGAACCTATGAAGAAAGGAGAGAGTGGAGCTGCATATTCTGAAAATTGCAGGAAAATCATGCAAACCCAAGAAAACGCTATCCAGCCAAATTATCTATCAAAATTGATGGAGAAGTGAGGATCTTTCCAGACAAGGAAAATCTCAAAGAATAAGCTAAAAGTAACCCATCCCTACAAAACATCCTCTCCAACCCATCCAAGGCAGAAGAACAACAATCACCAAACACACACATGAGATTGACATCCAAAAGAACGCTACCCAGAAACCATCAAAGGAATAACAGCCCCCGAGATAACTCTAGCTCTGAGCTGGAAGAAAGGCAAGAACAAACCACAAACAGACATGAACACAAGTCATGGAGATAGAAAAACACCCAAAGCAAGAGCGATAAAATGACAACACAGAGTGCACGGATAGATGTAATAACCCTGAATATCAATGAATTGTATTCAGGCCTTAAGAGACAGATATTAATAGACTGAATTGTAAAACACAACCCCTTAATCTGCTGCCTATAGGATACACATCTTAAAATCAAAGGAAAAAACACCTTGAGAAACAAAGACTGGAGAAAAATATAGGAAGCAAACAGAAATTCAAAAAAATCAGGGATAGCAATCCTAATCTCAGAAAAAATTGATCTCAAATTGCAAACCATAAAAGGAGTTAAGAAGGGACACTACATAATGTTCAAGGGAAGGGTAGAAAATGATCCCATCAGCATTTTAAACATATATTCCTCAAATGAGACAATTTGACTTGGTAGCTATCTAAAGTTTTTGATCTAAATAAAAAAAAATCACATTCCTTTCATCCCTACATATGACTTATTCGAAGATAGACCACATGCTGGGACATAAGGCGAATCTACATAAATTTAAGCACATTGATATCATACAGAACTCTCTCTCTCATTCCACTGAGCCATAAGGTTGGAAATCAGCAAAGGAAGATGGAGAAAACTAGAGAAAATAATTGGAGAATGAATAATTCTCTATTGCAAAAGGAGTGCATACTGACCCAGATCAGAGATGAAATGAACAATTTCCTAGAAACCAATGAGAATGAAAACACGACATTCCAAAATTTATGGGACACAGCAAACACAGTCTTCAGAGAAAGTTACACAGCAATACGTGTACACCTGAAAAAGGAAGAGAATCTCATAACTGATAAATTAGCACAGAATTTACAATGACTAGAGCAGAGTTAGCAATCCCACTAGTAGCAAAACAAAAGAAATAATAAAAATCAGGGCTGAGATTCAGGAGAGGGAAAATAAGAAAATAATGGGAAAAATTAATACTGCTAAAAGTTGGTTCTTTGAAAGAATTAACAAATTGACAAACCACTGGCAGACTTACCCAAAGAAAGGAGGGACAAAATTTCAACAGTAAGAGTAAGGGATTAAAGAGGGGACATTACAACTGGCCTAATGAAATCAAAGGTATAATTACACAATGCGATAAAGTTCTGTACTTCAATGAATTCAACAAGTTAGAAGACAAGGACAAATTATTGGAAAAACAATCTCTCCCTAGATTATCCTGAATGGATGTTAAGAATCTCAACAGACCCATAACAATGGAAGAAATAGACAAGGTTATCAAAGGATTACCAACAAAAAAGTCACCTGGACCAGATGGTTATACAGGAGAATTCTACCAAGCATTCAGGGAAGACCTGACACCAATCCTATACAAACTCTTCCAAAGTACAGAAAAACTGGCAAACTCCCGAACTCCTTCTATGATGCTAGTATAACACTGACACCAAAACCAGGCAAGGATCTCACAAGACTTGAGAAATAAAGACTAATATCGCTAATGAATATTGATGCAAATATCCTTAATAAAATACTGGCCAATAGAATAAAAAAGTATATAAAACAAATAATTCATTATGATCAAGTGGGGTTCATACCTGGGATGCAGGTGTGGTTCAACATATGCAAGACCATTAGTATAATTTGCCACATTGAGACGAAGAACCACATGATAATATCTATAGATGGAGGAAAAAGCATTTGACAAGATCTAAAACCAATTCCTGTTTAAGACACTCAAGAAGATAGGAAGAGAAGGAAAATTCCTCAGACAATACAAGCTATATATTAAAATATCAAGTGCCAACATAATAGTCAATGGAGAAAATTCAAACACAATCCCACTGAAAAAGGGGACCACACAAGGATGTTCCTTGTCTCCACTCTTATTTAATATAGTACTGGATGTTTTAGCTAACAGCATAAGGCAAAGAAAAGCTATCAAAGGTATTCACCTAGGGAAAGAAGAGTTGAAATTATCATTATTTGCAGATGATATGATTTTATATATGAAAAACCCCAAAAGCTTCACAAGGGGACTACTGGAAACAATAGAGGAGTATGTCAGAATGACAGGATACAAGATCAACAATCAAAAGTTGATTGCACTGCTATGGCCATCAGGGAAGACCACAGAAGTGGAGATAGAAAAAGAGGTACCATTCATAATTGACAAGCACAAATTGAAATATCTAGTGACATACCTGGCTAAAAGTCCAAAATATCTATATGATGAAAATTATAGAACACTATTACAAGAAACCAAGAATGACTTCAATAGATGGAAAAATATCCCATGTTCATGGATTGGAAGACTCAATATAGTACAGATGACAGTTCTACCCAAGGCACTATATAAATTTATTGCAATATGATACAATTACCCTCATTCTTCTTCAAAGAAATGGAAAATACGATTAACAACTTCATATAGAGAGGAAGGAAGTCCAGAATTAGCAGACAGAAAAGAAGGTAATTTTTTTTACAAAGGTAATTAATTTTCAACAGGAATAATTATGGGAGAAATTATTTTAAAAATAAAACATACTGATATTGTGTTAATTCAATTGCTCCTTTCAGCTTCTGAGGCTGTACAGCTTTACAGCAGCAGAAAGCCTCATCTTCCCTATGGAGAGGTTGGTGTATTGTAACTTCTCACCTGATTACCAAATTATTGTTAGTTACTGACATTAGCAGCAACAAAAAGGGGAAGAGAAAATCAGCCAAGAATACATGCCTTTGGGAGAAATCTTGGTAAAGTTGGTAGATGTAACAATATAAATGGCATTGAAAATTTTACAGTTAAAAGAAATAAAATAAAACCTAACAACTGTCTTTTTTTTCCACGTTCATTATTCTTTTTTTTTTAAATAATTTTATTGGGGGCTCTTACAGCTACTACAACATTCACTACATCTTTTTTTTTTAATTTTTTTTGGCATCATTGCCCTCAGGTGGTGGGAGTAGGAGGCCCAGCCTTTGCTCCCTGGAGCTGGAATTGAACCTCCATCCCAGTGGGCTGCAGTCCCACACACAACCACTATGCCACCGGGGTTCAGCTCTCAGTACATCATTTTTAAAATGTATGGTATACTTTGTAAAGTCAACTGACACATATAGCATCTTATGGAGTCATGAAAACTAATCTAGAGAACTATTGTACCCTGCAAATTTCAGCCTCATTTGCAATCCTGAAACCTCCAAAAGTGACTCCCTGCTATTACTGCCAATCCCTCTGTGCTAAATAGAGTAGAAGAATAATAGGGATCAAAAATTCAAAATCATAAAATGACCAAGCTGATCCAGGTTATGGAGACTAATGTAATCCTCAACACTATGGTTCATAGTTACCTTTCAAGTATGGAACTAAACACACAATTTGGTTCAACTTTCAAACAAAAATTAGATTTAAAAAAAAACACCAAGAAAGGATGCACTCCTTAAACTAACCAACCGTGTGAGATCCAAGCTTAGACAACAGAGGAGGATAGGAAAGGTCTAATCGAGCTATTCAACATTTGGAAGGAGAATGTTGCTACAGTGCGGGGAATGAAAAAAATCAATCAATAAAACAGAATGGAAAGAAGGGAAAGAAAAAAGGATCATGTCCAACCCTCTTGAAATATAGCCAATATTAAACTCGTCTACAAGGTCACAATTACTGATACAAAAAAAGGGTGTCACAGGAGGAGAAGCTTCTGCTTGATAGTGTTAGCATCACTGAGAAAATAGTAGGTAGGGAATGTGAAGCAAATTCTGGGAGTACAAAGACAATTTGGAGGCCAAATCTAGTTGATGGCATAACCAACACCCATTGCTAGGACAGTGCAATCACCACCTAGAATAAAGAAGTGAAGCATACTGCCTTGTTCATCTCCCAGTGCTTGCTATTTAAACCATTACCAAGAAGAAACTAGTGCAGAAGGGTGAGTCATTTACGGAATTCCAGTCTACTATGAGAGAATCCAGGGTAAATTTAGAAATAACAGTTCTCAGTTTAATGACTTACTGAGTTATACCAATATTCATTCACTAAAAGTTCACATTGTCAATGATTAGAACAACATAACATCAAAAGCTATGTTGAAAAGGAATATTGCCTCTATTCAGTTCGTTTATAGATGATAAAAGTGAAAAGGTGGATGAATGAACAAGTTTGAAAACCCAGCCCTAGATTCCTCTTCCTAAATTATTGTAGGGAACACGATCAGAAAACATGATCAGACACATTTAACCTGGAAAATTCCCAACCCTAGAGGAATTTAGAGGAAAATTAAGGAGAACATTCCAATCTTTGCTGATATTTATCTTTCTAGATGAATGGGTTGTAGCTTGTATAGACATTATGTAACATTGGAAGAATAACTAAGTTTATTCTATGATATATAATTTGAATTACATTAAAAAAACTGTGTTTCATTAAGAATGGCATATTAGTGTTGGGTAATATAGATGTTTACAAAACCGCTGGATCCTTATCGCTTCTCAGTCTTTTGGCTAAGATCAAGTATAGTCAAATCACTGGATCCACAAAAATCCCCATGCACTGGCCTGTGATCTTCCTGCATTTATCATTACTTCATGTGTTTTGTGAGAATGAGTACTTTATAGATTGGTATCATACATGTGGGCTTATATCAGAGTTATAGATTTAATCTGCACTGGGTTGAGATGCTTTTTCAATATTCACTTGCTCTAGTATATAAAACTCTTTTTTATGCACATGTGACTCTATGAATTTGTTTCTCTAGTCTACCCAGACTAACACAACTGTAGATGTTTTCAGTTCAATTAGATTCAAAAAGCATCGATTAACAAACTTTGAAATTTCCCATAGTCAGTGTACCAAAAGACTTTTGTGTGTATATGTGCATGCATGTGATTTTACATAAAGGGTTTATTCCTTTTAATATGAAAAAATAATTTATTGCCATACATTGTTTCTTAGTGGGAATGTTGGATTTGTTTCTTAGTGAAAATCTTGTGGAGGTATTCAGGGAAAAATTCTTCTTTGTTGTTGTTCTTTTTTTAAAATTAAAAGTTGTTTTGGACTGAGCCCCGGTGGCGTAGTGGTAGTGCGGGAGACTATGGCCCACTGGGACGGAGGTTCAATTCGAGCAGTGGGGCTGGGCCTCCTACTCCCACCACCGGAGAGCAGTGATGCCAAAAAAAATTGTTTTATTGGGGGCAGGGAGAAAGTCTTTTAATAATAATTAATGTATTTAAATAAATACGTACATATATAGTGTTCTGTGGATCATCCAATAAATTAGAAAAGATGCTTCAGAACTTTTGTCATTTCCACTATTCTAATTAAAAAATATATGCTCATGTGTAGAAGAGTTTTAAAGTAGCAGTGAATCACAACCAGATATTACTGACAATGAAGGCTAAAAAGAAGGTCTGCTACATTTTTGTTTGTGATTTTTTAAAATACTGAAACCACAGCGCTGGTTTCAATAGCAAAGAGTTGGGCTGCTATACCCAGGTTGACCGTGTGAAAGCACAAATCAGCTCCTGCGAGAAAGGCTTTCATCAAGATTACAGCCAAGCAAACCATGAGGTAATAACACTTTGTGATATCTTATTTTTGAACTCAATTCTTGTCAAATATGTGTTCAAGCATGCAGAGTTTCAAGAACTGAGCATATTTTTTCCAAAAGAAATCATGCCCCTTCAGGAGAACAAACAACAGTAACTGTGGGAGAAGGGAGATAGCGGTTAGTTTAAGAGATGAAAACAATAATTTATATATAATTTATCAAGGGGGGAAGAGTGGGGAGTGGAGGGGGGAGGGAAAAACAGGAGCTGATACCAACGGCTCAATAAAAGGTGAATATTCAGAAAATAATGATGGCAATAGATGTACAAATATTCTTGATACAATTCATGTATGTATTGTTATAAGAACTGTAAGGACTCCCAATAAAATGATCTTTAAAAGAAAATACAAAAAAGAAAAGAAATTATCAAAAGCTTAATTGGTTCGTAGGCTCCAAAATTACACTTATAATTTAATTTTTCTAGGACTTAGTAACTCTGGAGGCCTCTAACCTTGAACATCACTGTCTCAGATATGCTAGTGTCATCCAGTTATTTTTGATTATTCAAATTAGCAGTAACTTTTCAACCACTTTCATGGTTGGGTTCTTGGTTTCATGGTTAATGAGTTCAGTTTTCACTTACTGTCCCCCCCCCCCCCCCCCGCATCACTACCAAGGTTAATATTGCTGACTTAGCTACATTGTATTCAGTTGCAAAGTCAGACAAGTAGTGGCAATATTGTCTTTCTTTAAACTCATAGTCCTCAGAGGACTTAGAGTGATCTCATGAGATATTGCTTCTTCAGTGTTTTCAATAAAGATCAGTCACACATTTCTCTTTCATTTTAATAAACTCACAGGTTTGTGATGTTAACACTGCAGAAAACATAGACATCTTTTCCCCTACATTCAACCTTATGCTCAATGCATAAGAGTTATGTTTTTAACTGATTAATCAAAGCTACTGAGATGAGGTCTATATGAAACATATTTTTGATAGATCATTTAGTAGATTTGTTTGAGATTTGGTGGTGCAGATAATTACTTAATATGACCCTGCTGGTCAGAGTCTTCCATTTTGTGATACCTTGTAAATCCTAGCCTGTAATGTAGTCAGATTTCAATTTTAAAGTGATTTAGGCTGAGCCCTGGTGGCCTACTTATTGTGTGTGGGACTCTGACAATTCAAATCCAGCAGCCGCTCTCCAGGAGCAAGAATGGGCTTCCTACTTCCACCAGGGCTTATACCACAAAAAGAAACATGCAAAAACAGCAAAAAAAAAGTGATTTGGATGTACTGGTGGCAGAGTAGCTATAAGTTGAGCTGCCAACCCCAAGGGCAGCACTATGAAACCAACAAGCATTCACTGGGAGAAAGATGTGATGTTATACTCTCAGAAGCCCACAGGGGCACTGCTCCAATGTCCTTTGTGGTCACTATTATTAGTAAACAACCCAATGGCAGAGAGTTTTTATTTTGAAGTTATCTGTAAAAAGAATTAAAGAAGTGGCATTAGGGTATATCTTGAATGTGCTTAGCCATCATCTTTGATAAATATTTCTGATAAACTAAAAACTAACTCCTTGATTTAAGCTATTCCATTACTAGGAAAACTGTCAGGTTCATGTTTAATTGTAGTTGTGTTACAGAATTAAGAATAGACTTGGCTTCTCTACAGTGAACAAATATGATTATCATGTAAGACAATGATGCCATTTTAAACAACATCTCCAGTTCTTGATATAGCGTGCACATGAAGTTGACCTAGGGGTAAACACCACCGAGACACCGTTTACAACTGTAAAGGACTATTGGCCACAACTCAGGGAATCATCTGGGTTATGTTAGTCCTGATACATTCTTTTGTTTGTAAGGGCCAAAAAGCTTGTCCACAAAAACTCAAAATGTGATTAAGGAAGTACTTCCTTCTCAGTCAGGGACCACACTCACTCACTACGTGGAAGGAGCGGTCTGTGGGAGGAAATCTTTTTGGACCTTCATTTGCATTTGGGGAACAACCAAAATGTCAAGAAACAGTTATAGCCATCAATTACTAACTGTAACTTGCAATGTAAGAATTATGAATCTAAGAAAACTAAAAATTATAAAATATGAAATACTTAACCCATAAAGTAATAAAATTTGAAAAAAATAATAAAATTTGATGCAATAATGAGTTGAACTGGAATTAGAATTGGTCCTTTTGAATCAAAATTATATGGCTTATTGGGCAGGGAATGAAACAAGGAAAAATGACTTTTAAAGATCAATTCTGAAGCACAATGCTGTCTGTAATAATATATTTATCTGCTTTAAAGGAAAACCATTTGGTATAAATATTCGTCAAATTTATGCGGCAACCACTAAAGGTAATGAACAAGAGATGAGAATTATACCTATGTATTCAGTCTGAAATTCAAAATGTATTAATTATTAGTGATTACAATGTAACAACTGGAAACAAAGAGGAAGGAACAGTGATTGGAAAATGATGTTGGTCTCACAAAATTTTATCATATAATTTCTAGCTTAATTTTTATCACCAACAACTTAATAGCAAAATCCTGTTTTAGAACAACACATACACATTTTTTTCAAGTGAACTACACAGGAATCAAATTAAAAACCTCTTCAGAAAGAAATGATGGAGAATTTAATATCTTCAGTTAAAAGCAGGCCAAGGATAGCCTACAGAACAGACTTCAGTGGCTCATGTATGAAGTTCAAGTTGAAACAAAATAAAGTTTTTAAAAGACCCTAAGAGCAGAAATACTGTCTATCCAACCTGACTTTTGAGAATATCTCAAGAACATAATAATGGCATAAGACCTGAAGAGCTGTGGAATGACATCGAGATCACACACACAGAAAGGTAAATATCATTAAAAGGAAAATAATCAAATTGAATGTCAGAAAAGATTCTGCAATGTGCTTGTAACTTCGGAGAATGTGAATCACATGGGAGAAGTTGTGAAGTCAAAGAGCTGAACATAGATTTTCAAAGGGCAACTCGAGTTCTGTGAGACCTTGTCACAAATTGCCACAAAAAATGAAATATGACCTAAAGATCCCAAGGCCAGGCTAGACGTATCTAAAAAAGAAAAAAGATATGTAGGCAAAGTTGAGTTGAAATGGGCAAAATATTGAATGATGCAGGAAGCATCAAAAGAAGAGGGAAAGACTACACAGAATATCCACTATACTAAAAAGAACTTGTCAACCATTCCATGATGTCATATGAATCAGAAGCAATGATACCAAAGGTGGTAAAGCTGCATGGAAGACATCAGGCATAATCCAAGTTTGGAATTAACCAAATACTAACTAAAATGTTTCAACAAACTAATGAACTCCACAAGTGAACCAATAGGTAACATCATGATAGATGGCGAAAGAATTTTGTCTTACTTGATTCCACAATTAATGCTCATGGAAGCAGCAATTGAGATCAAAAGACTAGTTGCATTAAGGTAAATCTGCACCACAAAATCTCAATGTATGTATACAGTAGCTTTTTCCCCATGCCCCTTTTAGAGTTTTTGAGCTTACCTCAGCAGACTCATGTTGTACTTATCCTTCATGCTTGGCTCACTTCGCTTAGCATGCTTTCCTCCAGTGATGATGTGCTTCATGTCTTCATCACTGCTTTTTAGGCATGAGCATGACCCATTGTCTATATGTACGACAGTTTTTGAACCAAGAAGTCTGTTGATGGATGGACAACAGACAAGGGGTTAAAGGGAGACATTGGACATGAAAAATAATAATTTATAAATTATCAAGGATCTGTGAGGTAGGGAGTGAGAGGGAGGGAAAGGAAACTTGGTAACAGTTTTTAATGATCTTTCCAGGTACTACACGTAACAGTATTTAAATGCAGTAAGTTTCACGAGCTTCTGTGTAGGTGTTAAGCTTTCAATTTTGTGAATAGCAGTAGAAATGTTAAATTCTTGCAGTTTATTGTTATCTGGTGTTATTTTTAGATGCTGTTTGGTTGGGTCTGACTAATAGCAAGACACTGTGGAATCCTGAACCAAACTCGAAATCACTCCTCTCTTTCAACACATTGTTCCAGCCATTGTGTCAATCCATCTTCTTCAAGGCTTTCCTCTGTTTCACAGATTCTCCATCAACCATATTGTCTTTGTCCAGAAACGCTATAATTTTAAAATTCATCTTTTGAAATATGAATACTTAAGTAATAATGGTGAATTAAAGCAACTTTCCAGGAGATTCTTTGCATCTCTGCTCCTCCAATTTAGCAACTTTGCTTCATAAAATATAAGAAATTTTAATAACGTATACAGGAAACCAAAATTTAGAAATCACCAGTAGAAATTTTTCATGAGTTTAGTTTTGTCTTATAACAAAAATTAAATGGTATGGGAAAACGATTTGGGATCCCTTATCGCTAATGTTTTTGTACAGTTCTTAAAAGATGCTGAGTGTTTTCTTTCTAAAGTAGCTTAAATCAAATAACAGAGCCAGCAATATAAAGACCAAATCAAAGAGGATAAGAGAGCTTATATTATTTATCGATAAGATTTTCTACATATGAAACCTTATTCTTATTTTATTTCATGCAAGCAGTAATGTCCTTATTTGCAACCAAAATACAAAAAAACAGTTTAAGAGGAATTTTCTTTTTGAGATTTCTTGTTCTCTGGTGCATAACTCCCTGTTTTTACATGATTTTGGTTAGGATGCTTTTGAATAAATCTTATAAGAGTTGACTATCAAAAATTTACAGTCTATTGAAAGGAGAAAGTTAAAGTTAATAAATTAATAATAGCTTAGGGGATGCTGAGCTCAAATCTAATTTTTGACCATTGGTTGCATGTAGAGTAAAAGAAAAGATATAAAAAACTAAACTTGAGTAAAAATGTAGATGTCTTTCCCTAGCTTTTCTTCATTTCATAAGGAAGAAAATACTTGTAATCCACATATTTTATAGGCCTAGCAAGCAGTATTTGGCTGTTAATATCAGCTAAGGAATATGTATACACGTGTCTCTAATTTTGCTAAAATATTGCTTATTTTTAACAAAAGAGTAAATGATAATATGCTATCACTAGAAATGTTGCAATCAAGACTATAAATGGCAGCATGATCATAAAAATTGTGATAGAAATTGAATAAGATTACATTTATAATGAACATCATTCTCTGTTACAGTGTTATTACATATTTCTAAAATTTTGAGAAGCAGATGTCATAAGCAATGCTGATATGAGCATATCACTGGCTTCTGGCCCTGCACAATTTTTCCACATATTTTTCTTTTATTTGACAAATATATTTACCTTCATATTCTATTTCTGAACTGTTGTGATTCATAATGGATTCACTTTTTACCTAAATTAATCTTTTTCTTCTTTTTTTAGTGGCATCACTGCCCTGGTGGAAGCAGGAAGCCCAGCCTTGCTCCTGGAGAGCAGCTGCTGGATTTGAACCATTAACCCTGTGGGCTGCAGTCCTGCACACAACCACTACGCCACCAGAACTCAGCCCTAAATTATTTTTTATTGATATATGCTAAAGAGCTATTAACTCACAGTGATTTGTGTATTTGATTATTGGAAACTCAGTTTTAACTCTGTCACTGTGTTATAATGAGAAATATCTTTAACATCATACTCATGGAAATTTGGTTTTATCTGCAAATTGAAAAAATAAATAAATAAAAGCTGAAATTTCACATGGTTGAGTTAATGATGTCCTTTTTCAAGGGCCAGTCCCCATGACATCATGCACACCATAGAAAAATGATACAAGGTCTCACCAAGGATTATTCTGGCTGTATGTCTTCAAAGATATGCTGTTGTAAGAAGTCCTGTAAAGCAGATTTGTTCAATGCAACATATCATTTGATTTCTTAACTGTTCTTTCCATTAATATTGATCATGAATCCAAGCAAAATAAAACCTGACAATAGTTATCAGCTTACTGGTCCAGGTATGAAGATTTAAATTTTCTTTACATTGTTTTATTGATACTGTAGGCTGCAGTTTTTTATTTTCCTCAATTAATAATCAAATCCTTAGCTTTCAGTAAGCAAGTTTTATAATCTACATATGATACATTATTAGTCTTCAACCAATCCTGATTATTACTCTTCATATAGTTTAGCATTTCAAATTATTTATTCAGTATAGAAATGGAATGCATATAATGGAAAAATACATTCCTGACACACACCTTTTCTTATTGTATCCAAGGTAATATCCACTTTTCTGTTTAAACGACTATATTTTGATTTAGGCACAGTTTCAGTATGAGCAAAATTAAGTGTTCTGACATTTGTATTCTTCACAATGCTATCTATAATTAGGTATAAGCAACCTACTCAAAGAGATTTGCATAATCAATACATGTTTCCAAAGGGCATGAGGCTTTTTTACTCCTGTAAAGATATACAGTCTAGAAAACCGACAGAGACAGTTCTACCCTGTTCTGTAGGCTTGCTTTGAATTTATTTAGAATTAGAATCTACTTGATGGCAGTAAGTTTGTGTTTTTCTGTTTGTTTTGAAATTTTTTCATGGTCTTCTGTGCTTTCAGCCGAGATCTGATTGTTGTCAGCATGTGTGAATTACCTTAAGCAATATCTTTCTTTCCTATGATATTAAGGACACTATTTGCATTCTTTTTAGTCAACTGTCTTCCAAATATCATGACTAGTGAGACCACAGAACCTTTAATGTTTTGGGCACTGTTTTTAGTGTTTGCTTTTGGGTGGTGTTACCCTCTTGGGTGGTCACAGTCTGTCATCATTATTTTTTTGCTGTATATTATTTTTCATAATGCTGGCTTTGATTTTTCTAATTATCTAAATTATTCCTTACAGCAAATGTTAATACCTCATTCAAATTTGATAAAGATAATTTAATCTAGCAAATATTAACAAATGAAACTATACGGAGAGGCAAGACATTTTAGATAAGGACGAGAGCTAGACATTTTTTAGGATTGCCATGATTCCTCATTTCTGTGAACGAATTTTGGCACATTTGAATAATGGTTTTGTATAATCATGTTCCAGAAGCAAGATACCTGCATTCTTGAAAGAGATTAATTTCCCTAGTTGCTCTGAGACATGTATCATTTTCAGTATTTTCCATTGTGATAATTGTGGCAAGTGAACTGTCATATAACAAGTATGATTCATCTGTTTCCCTGGACTCTCTCTACTGATCTCAAATAACTTCCTCCACAGTGTATGAAGCCTTAATTTTTTCAGTACCAAGTGAAAGAATATGTTGGTCTTCAACTCTTGGAGACTTCTACTTATCACAGTCCCCTTACATTGTTTTACCAATATACAGTTCATCTTTCCTTTAAAGTGATATTCTGCAGTGTGACATAGCTACTTCCTTTTAGAGCCAAACTTGTTGGAAGCTTCAATACTTGGAGCTTGCGATGGTTAGTACTATGTCACTAGCCTCTCCTTGCTAAAGGTAAATGTGATAGTTAGGCAATTTTATGTCCACTGGAAGATGTATGACTGTAGGTGGGTATACCAACTAATCCATCAGGTCACAGCTCAATGGGACCTCCTTGGCCTGTGCCCTTCAAACCTCAATGCCTTGCTTGCTGGCCACACTAAGAGCTGTCAGGGCCTTGCTTCATTCCCACAGACCATTGGTACACACGACTGCACCCATTGGACTCTGTTCTTCCTGCATTCTGCATCATTCCATGTGACTACATGAGTCTGAAGAGGATTTATGGGCTACTATTGGACTTATGGACTAGAGTCGGCATGGACTGGGATGCTTCCTTGTCATGTAGGTACTTCCTGATATATAAAACTCTTTCCTATATGAATGTCCCAAGAATTGTGACACTACAGTGTCAACTGGACCTAATACTGTAAGGAAGGAATCTAACCTATCAATCAGATTGCAACTGATGATACCTCCTTAAGATATTTGTGTAAAAGATAGAGAGACTGAGACAAGGCAAATGTTTTGTGGCCTCTGTCTTTGGAGCTGGAGCTGGATCCTGGACCTGCTTGCATCATTGTCAATTTCCTGAGTTGTCAGGAACCCATTGACAGTGGGCTCATTCACCTCTACTTCATCCTATTTCCTGTTCATCAACTTGCACAATCAGGAAAACCCTGGCTTGAATGGAAGTGAATTTACCTACTTTTACAACCATGTTTGCCATTTCTATATGATAAACAGGTGTCTCTGATTTTACTTCTCAAGAAAACCCAACCTAATATAGGGCTTCTATTTATAGGGGTTACCGTTCAGTACAGAGTTGCTGAATCAGAAAGAACTTGTCAACATTCAAACTTTTCAAGACCTAGCATGTGAACAAGAATCCATGTTACTGAAGGAAGAAGTTTGAACTTTCCTGAAATCTGCAAAATTTTGTTTAACATCATCCAACAATGGTTTCAGCTGTACAATAGCCAGTAGCTGACAGAGGTTCTGATGTGAGTCAGAAGATGTGCAATAAAGAATAATAATGGTATTGTCAGATAGATTTTGTCTGGAATCAGATAATACCAAAAAACTGGTGGATTGTGTTGGGTTTAAAACTGTATGGTTTAAAATCAGATAAGAAGTATGTGTGGCCTGTATTCTGTCCTTATTCTTATTTAAATCAGTGACTTACTTAGACAATTGAAAAGCAAAGGTGTTACTTTGAGGGCTAAGGTCCGTCTTATCCAAGCATGACACATTTAGTTGTCTCATGCGTATGTCTGAGAATGTGAGACATTGTATATGGAAGAAAAATGTATGCATGTGAATTGTGATGCTGGAGAAGATTGTTGAAATTATCACGGCCTATTAAAAGAACAAACTGATTTATCTTGGATTGCTCCGTAAAGGCAATAACGGTGAAACATCCTCTTATATACTTTGAACACAATTTTAGGAGCAGAGTATCATTCTCGATGAAATAAAGGAACAGTGAAAAAGAAGAGGTCCTCGAGGATGTGGATTGACACCATGGAGGCAACAATGAGCGGAAACTTGGTGCAGCTGGTGCAGGGCCAGACAATACTTCCTTCTCTTGTGAATAAATTCACTACGGGCTAGAACCGACGCTATGGCACCCAACAATAGACAACAATCCCGATGCCACATTCTTCCTCATGAAATCCAAATTCTGTGTTTATTTCCTCAGCATACGCATTAAATAATTTTGGTGAGATGATACCCTGATGCACACCTTTTCAGATTTTAAACCTAGAAGTTCACCTCTGTTCTTGTCCCACAGCTGCTTGTGATCCATTTTTATGTTCCCAGAGGCACAATGAAGTGTTTTGGAATTTCAGATCTTCTTAAGGCTACTTATAGTTGTTATGATCCACACAGTTGAATATTTTGGCAGAGTCAATAGAACACAAGTAAACATATTTCTGTTATTTTTTGCTTTGAGCCAAGATACTTCTAACATCAGCAATGATATCACTTGTTCCAGGTTCTGTTCTGAACTCATCCTAAACTTCTGGTAGCTTCTTGTCAATCCATTGCTGTAAGCATTGTCAGATGATCAGCAAAATTTTAATTGCATGGGATAAAATGATAATGTTCTTTATATATAGGCATTCTTTTAGGCCACTTCTTGAAATGGATAAAAGTATGAATATCTTCCAATTAGTTGACAAAGAGGCTGACTTCCATATTTGTTAGCATCAAGGAATAAGTGTTTTCTTTTTGTTTGTTTGTTTTAAGATCCTACTCAGTATTTTTTCTGATAGTGGGGCACCATCTGATTTCTTCACCACACTCTATTAGCTCCCATTTCCACTTGATCTTCCCTGACACACACTCAAGTAACCATTAAACCAGTTAAAGTTTCTGTAGATCTACCTAACCTGGATTTCACAAACAGAAATACATTAAAAGCTAAAAAACGATAACAACATAAATCATGAAATAACCCAATTAAAAAAAGCAAAAGCTGTTATGATATAGAAAAAACTTCAAATGAGTCAAAAGGTAATTCAGATGATAGGACATTATATTTTAACCTAACTGCATCCACTTTTCAATTCACTGTTCAAAGTAGAAAGGCTATTCACATTCATAATATTCACATAATCTGTGGCTAGAGGGGATTTACCTGTCTTAGTCCTGTGCGTTTCCCCTTCACCTTCCCCCTCAAAAAAATTTAAAAAACAAACCAAAATGACTATAGAATGTTTTAAAAGGAGATCAAATGATAGTACAGACCTATCTCTGCCATAATGGACTCTGCAGTGCACTTTGTCTGATGATGAGCCTATTGACATCCCTCAACAATGGTCAAAGGGTAGTCACTGGGTGTTTAACCCACGTGTGGACCATACAAATGGAAGTCATACTTTCACCATCATCCATAGACTCCTGAAAGCCAGGTTTTCACAATTAAAGCATTAATGACATTTCAGCCTTCACATTTCAATTTTATTATGTATAATCATTGGATTAAATAGACTGAAGTGCTTCTTTCATGTGGACTTGGGTAATGCTTCACTTGAATGATTGCCTAATTGAAGAAAACTTTTAAGGGAACCAGTCATAAGTCTCTGATAGCGGGGCACTATCTATTTTCTTCACCATAATTTGCTATGGCACGCATATCTGCACTTATATCATCATAAGGGCAAGAATTAGTCAGTGTCATGCTGTAAGAATGAATTGTTCTTAATTTGGGACAAGAAGTGAGTGCCCTCTAAATCTATTCATATAGCTATGATTTTCATGTGTTTCTAGTTAGCCTTAAAGTCATCATCATTTTGTGTTAGAAAACATTAACAATCATCGAGGGACCTATGGTCATTCTATTGAAAGTGTCATTAATTTAGTCAATAGCATAGATTTGAAAACATTGCTGGGAAAGTGAATTATATGAGCATAAGGTTGCTATAAACTTAAAATCACAAACTGGACAGTCACGGTCAGCAGTTCAAAGCTAGCAGCCGCCCCATAGGAGAAAGATGCAGCTCTCTAGTGCTGGAAAGACATGCAGTGTCCCAACCCACAGAGGCAGCGCAACTCTGCCTACAGGTTCATGATGAGCAAGCGTGTACTAAAGGCATTGAGTCATGCTTCAGCTGAAGGGTGATGGTTTGAACCTCTTCAAAGATTGCAGAGATTATATGGCAAAAATGCCTGATTCTCTCCTTTAGTAACCATTACAACCAATCAAGCCTTTGTGGAGCATATTTACATGAAAGAACACACTGCGTTGCCAATAAGTTTGTTTTCATCTGTATTTCTTTAATCCATTTAAGTGATTCGTATCTAAATCTTTTGTGGTTTTAATAGTGTTCACTATCTAATAATCCTCTAAATAACGCTACCAGTACTCAGATGCTTCTACTTCCAATGGATACTACTGATGGACCCTGAGCCCTGGAAACAAGGAGTCATGGGGAGACACTTGTCAGCACTGAGATGTTTCTACTGACCCTTGATACACAAGACTTTTCACTCAGTGGCCTATCATTGTCACGTACTTCCTGAGTCGGAAGGAGGTTTTATAGACTGGTATTGGATATATGGGCTAGGATCAGACTTATGACTTTGGACTGGACTGGGTTGGGATGCTTTCTCAATTTTCCATTTCTTTTGTTTATAAACCTTTCCCTGCATGTTTATCAATTTGTTTCTCTAGTCTACCCAGCTAGCACATACACTGTGCAAAAATGTGTGTACATGTATATTTGTTATCCATCACAAAACTGTGTTAATGAAAATTGCTTGGATACCCTGAATTTACTTATTTCCAGCAGAAATAATTCCTGTTCCAGAGTTTTAGTTGTATTTTCATCCTTTTTTTTTTAAGTCAAAGCTGGAGTCACTTGGGTTGATCAGATCTTTTCAGACAAATCAAAACATGTTGCACGTGGTCCTTGCAGTGATAAATTGAACTGATTCAAATGCCAAAGATGTCAACTGTGAACGCTATTTTTCTGCAGTTCGCTTTAATCACTGAAAAGTGCTTTGAACTGTGGTATTGCTTTCTGATTAAAAAATGTGTTGAGTTCCTCACAAAGCTCAAAAACGCATTTTAAAACCTTTTCTTTCAGCAATCATCTCACTCCAGTGTGAAATAGCAGAGCATTATTTGGCACATCCAATTTATTGCACAGTTGTGAAAAGTCAACTCTCTAAATTGCTCGCCTTTACAAAATTGACAGAACTTATAATGGATTTCATTACTTCTTGTAACTCTTGTGGCAGTGTCTTTGTTACTAATATTTGCTAGTGAGTTCTGAGAAATTGTGGTGACTTATTCAGTAGCAAACATTGAAATCCAGATTCACATCCTAGCATAGCTGGAGCACCATCTGTGAAAATACCACAGACCTTTTCCCAAGAGATCGTATGCTCATTCAAAAATGAACTGGGTCAAATGTATCACATGAAGTACTTGTTTCAAGAGGTTTGCAAAAAAGAAACACATTTTTAAAATCAATTATTAATATACCTCACATAAATCAGTAATTGTGAATGGTCTGCAACATCTGTACATTCATCAAATTTCATGCGAAATATTGGAAGTAGAGCATATTTAATTTCTTGGATTGCCTGATCAAGAATGTCAGCAGACATTTCATCTATTCTTCTGTGGACAGTGTCATTAGATAAGGAAATTGAACTCAATTTCATAACAAATTTATCTCTAATCATAATTTTGTCAATGTCTTTGTCAGCTTGCAGCATTAAATCCTCAGCAATGTTATGAGGTGTCTTGCTCTGATGATTCTGAGTGCCAACATATATGAAGCTTCATTGGTTGCTATTTTTGTTTGTGGTATTTGCCACCAGTGTCAAGTCTGGCTTTCTTGAGCCCATCAGCTTTGCTTCTAACATAGTTGGTCTCCTTGCCAGTAAATCTCAGTGCTTGCTATCAAAATGGCATCATAGTTTGTTTGGCATCATATACGTGACTGATAGAACTTCACAACAAGTGTCATGCTATGATTTCTCAATTCCTGCTGTCATTGTTGAAGTAAAACCATACTGTAAAAAAATCCTCACTTTTCTTCTTTTCTTTATGTTGTCCTCTATATGATCCATTGTCATGGGGTGGCTTGCTAATGAAAATATATAACAGTAGTTTTAATAATACAAAAGGTTATCCATGCAAAGTTCAGCAAATACAGTTCGTTAAAGTTTCCTGTGATTTACCATTCTCTGTGTTGTTTCTATTACAAGGGGGCAGTATTCACATTAACCACAGTTCAAGAGAAAATGACCAAACAGCATCCAATTTAACTTCCATGATATAGTAGTTGATGATTTTACAGTACATGATTTAAATTTACCCAGTAATTATAATTCATGAAGTGTCATTTTATCTCTAGTACTGCTGCTTTCAACACAGTAGCAACTTTTAACAGAATAGCTACTTTCAACAAAATAGCTGCTTTCTGCACAGGAGCTGCTCTACACATATGTGACAGGTCCGCATAAGCACACCATGGCACCAATCCTGTCACTTACACTTGCATTTGTTCAGGGTACGTGTGATGGAGTTGGCATGATGATATCACTATGCCAGGAACTCATATATGGGTTTATCTGCATGTGGGTATAACTGTCTTAAGACGGCTAGAGGAGTATGGTATCTCAGTTCCTAAGACCATCAGAAATATGTGTTTTCTGATGATGTTAGGTGACCTCTGTGAAAAGGGTTGTTTGACCCCCAGCCTACAGGTTGAGAACTGCTGTTAAATTCTTCATTTAAAATATACTACAAATAAATTATCTACTATTTTTAGTATTGAAAACTTAACTGTTAAGTTAACATCATTATCTCAATTAAGTTGAACTTAGTTTTAATATTCATATGCAGCACTTCATGCTAAAACCTAGCAAAGTACTCTATCATTACCGACAGTTGGACTTCTGACTTGACTATGCCAAGAAATTTGGATTCAGCTACCTCAGAAATGCAGTGTAATAATTCTGTATTTAAACCCATTTAAAAGAAGGATGAATCCACATAATTCACAAAGTATAAAACACAATCATTGATATCACATGCAAGTAAAATTTTGCTGAAGATCATCCAACAACACATCCAACATTCAGCAGTACATTGACAGGAAGCTACCAAAAATTCAGGTTGGATTCAACAGTAGACATGGAACAAAGGAAATCATTACTGATGTCAAGTATTGTCTGAAAGCAGAAAATACTAGAAAGATGTTTTATTGAATATGCAAAGGCATTTGACAATGAAGATCATATCAAACTATAGATACACTTGGGAGCAACTGGAATCCCAGAACGCTATACTGTGCTAGTGTAGGACTTATACATGGATCGATTCAAGAGGTAGTGTACAACCAGAACAAAGGGATACCGTATAGTTTAGATATGTGTAACAGGGTTGTATCCTCTCACTATAGCTATGCAATCCCTATGTAGAGCAAATAAAGTGATGTTGGATTTTATGAAGGGAAAAACTGGCCTCGGGATTGAAGGATTATCAAACATATTAACAATCTGTGATATGCAGACTGCACAAACTTGTTTGCTGGAAATAAAATAACTTGAAGGACTTACAGATGGACATCAAGAATTGCAGGTTTCAACATAGAGATTACAACTGAATGTAAAGAAAATGAAAATCCTCACAACTGGTTCAACATGTAACATCTTGATGAATGGAGAAAAGATTGAAATTGCCAAGAGTTTTGATTAGCTTTGAATCACAATCCATCCTTGAAGCATCAGTGAATAGATCAGTTGATGGATTGCATTGGGAAAATCTACTGCACAGGGCCTCAAACTGTTGAGCAATGAAGACGTTGCTTTAAGGACTACAGTTATTTGAGCAATGATATCTTCAATTGCCTTATGCATGAGTGAAAGTCAATATGAGGAATGAATAAGGGAGTTGGGAGAAAATCCATGTATATGAATTATGTTGTTGTCAAAAATATCAAAAGTACCATGGGTAGAAAAGATGACCATGCTCTAGTCTTTGATAAAATACAGCTAGTATGCTCTTTAAAACATAGATGGCATGACTTCATTTCATGTATTTTGGACATGTAATCCAGAGAAATTTCTCCCTGGCAAAGAATATCATGCTTGGTAATGTTGAGAGACCATGAAAAAGAGGAAGATACTCAATGAAATTGATTTAATTACGCTACAACAATGGACTCAAAAGGAGGAATAATTGTTAGACTGGCACAAGACTGAATAGTGTTTCATTTGATTATTCATAAACAGAGGGTCTCTGTGTGTCAAAAACAACTTGATGTCACCTAACAAAAACATCATTATGAACAAGATAAATTTTGGACTGGTAGCCACAAGATCAATGGTTTAACCCCTCCAGTCTGCTATAGGAGAAATATAATTATAGATTCTCTGCCTCAGCAAACCAAATCTACTGAATCAAGTCCATAGAAGTCCTACAGAACATGGTAGGACAGCTCCATTGTGATTTGGGGGCTGAACTTTATGAGAGAATGAATCTATGATCTACTTCTGGCAAATAGGATATGGTCAGTAAGCTTGTGGAACAGGCTTTTCTGTGTGACTTTATTTTTCACATATATACCTTTCATATGTATATATATATATATAGCATATGTTTTAACCATAAGAGTCACCTGACCTTAAGACATACTCAGTGTTGAGAGCAGGTAATCAAGAAAAAAAATATTCTGAATCAAATAATACCAGTAAACTAAAATGTTCTGAGGGTACCACACCTCTGGATCATAAGAGGCACCTTCATTTCCTCCACTTTGGGTGAGGGGAAGTACATCTTATAGTTACAATGGGAAAGACAAAATATATTTAAACATCTGCACACATTTTTATTGCTATATTTGTAAATATTTATTTTTTCCATCAGTTAATATGTATAGCTTCTGTCATCCAAGTTTTTTCTGAAAATGATTTCATATAATCAGAGACATATGAGAGTGAGTCAAAAATATTATTACAAACCTCATAGAAACATTTAGTAACCAATCACTCTGATACCCTCCCTGGTGTCAAAAATTTTTTTCTTTTAAGTGACCCTTGAGTTTGGAGAGTAAAAATAAATCTGAGGGGCATAAAATAGGCTCCTGTACAGAGTCACTTTCTCAGGAACTTACAGGGTCAGTTCTAGCCTGTCCTATAGGATGAATCTGCATGGCTCTACAGCTGTGAATTTAACTTTTTTTTCTAAGATATAAAGTAAAGTAAGAGATAAACGTAAATGAGTTTTCAATAGTTGTAATGGGAAAAAATGCCTACGTTTGAGGTAGGATTACATAGCCAATTAATATAATTTTTTTCAATAGGTTATACACATGTAAAAAATTGATCTGGCAAAATTCTCTGATAGCTATAATGGCAAAAAGAACGAAAAAGGAAAACAGTAACTATTGCATCTGCTTATTTACATCCAAAAGTCTCACGAGATTTGTTTTTTGTTTGTTTGGGAGGTTGAAAAGCATGGCTTTTTTTTGGTAAAACACCATAGTTTTGGCACCTTTCTGATTTCTTTTCCTGTGTTTGGAGTAGTGTGTAGGATATTAAAAGCTTACAGAGAGCCATTCCAGGTTTAGCATATGGTCCCTGTTTGCAACAGAGGAGCAAAGAGCATTGGGACAGGAAGAGAAATGGGATGTGTGGCTAGTAGCTCCAGGAACCAAGTTGCCCTTTGGTAGGAGAAGTAGAGAACTCAAGTTTCAGGCTGACTGTGGAGCATTTGATCAAAAATTCCATAGAAGAAACAGGATATCAAATCTTCATACAATTGGTACATCCCCAAACTGTTGCTCTGAAATCATCTTTAAATCTTAATCCCCAAATGTCCCCTTACATCTACCCTAAACCAAACAGTTTACCTTACATAACAAAGAATGCTTTTTTATTTATTCTTTTTTTAAAGAATTATCTACAAGGAATTGACCATGACAATTTAAATATTTGGTAGGAATCTTAGGGGTAGTGAGTTCATACCCATGTGAAAAGAGATACAACTAAGAAAAAAGCGTGAGAATGGTTGCAAAATCAGAATAATGTACTCAATATCATGAAACTCATTGTACATGTAAAAAGTGTTGAGTTGCAGTGAGATCCCTTTATATATTATCAACAACAACAACAAAATAAGAAACGTGGGTAAATAAGAATGGATCCAATGCCAGTAGATTAAAGCATGCAGCAGTTGCTGATACAAAAAATGTTTCAAAATGAAAAATCAGAATTTTATCATTCCTTCCATAATCAGTTGCTAAATACCCTATTACTTCCCGGGTACCTTATCATCTTCCCTTTATCACCCTAACTCTCCTGCACTCTGTTCCCAACACTTATCCTACTTGCTATCCATACAGGTTCATCAATGCTGGGTTTCATATATCAAAAACTAGAAAATATATTTCATAACTTCAAGAGAGTAACCCCACACTCCATTGCACCTCTGAGATGGACACTGATATGAACAACAAAAAAATATCCTCTTGGTAAAGTCCTTTGATACACACAGGTGTTTTATTCTTAGTAAATCCCATTTGTCAATTTCAGGTTCTGCTGCATGTGTACCCTGACGCATTGCAGCTAACTTTTGTGTTCCCTAGGTCAAGATTCTTAGAGTTTCCCCGATTCTCTCACTAATGGTCTTGATGGTTTGTGGTTTTACTTCGAGGTCCGTGATCCATCTTGAGCTTATTCTTGTGCATGGGGTAAGGTAGAGATCCCGTTTCATTTTTCCGCCTGTGGATTTCCATTGTCTCCAGCACTATTTGTTTAATAGGGCATCACCCTCCCACTTGATGCTTTTCAAGTCCTTGTCAAAAACCAGCTGTCTATATGCTAATGGTTTTATTTCTGGGTTTTCTATTCTTTTCCATTGATCTGTGTATCTGTCATTATGCCAGTAACATGCTATATTGACCACTGTGGCTTTGCAGTAAGTGTGAAAGTCAGGTAAAGCCAGCCCTCCAACTCTGTTCTTCCACTTGAGGAAATCCCCGCTAATTCTGGGCTTTTTCCCTCTCCGTGTGTGCATCAAAGGGCTTTACAAAGAGGGTAGCCAGGCAACCCACAGACGGGGAGAGGATTTTCAACAATGGTACAACAGACAAAGGGTTTATTACAAAAATCTACAATACCTTCGTCTACTACAAGTAGATGAAAATAGATAACCCTTTGAAGAAATGGGGAAAAGAACTGAAAAGAAGTTTCACTAGGAAGGAGAGCCATATGGTCAATAAACATATGAGAAAATGCTCCCGCTCATTAGCCTTCAGAGAAATGCAAATTAAAACAACCATGAGAGATCATCTAACACCCTTAAGGCTAGCCGAGATCAGAAAATCAGAGTGCAACGAATGTTGGAAGGGATGTGACAAAATAGGAACACTTCTACATTGCTGGTGGTCGTGTGGATATGTACAGCCACTATGGAAAGCAGTCTGTTGATACTTAATGAAAATGGAAGTTGAGCTACCCTATGATACAGCTATCCCACTATTGGGTATATACCCAGAAGAGGCAAGAAATAAACCACAGCCAATGGTATGCATGCCAATGTTGATTGCAGCACAATTCACAGTCACAAAGAACCAGAGGAAGGGTGTGTGTTTCATCAGTGCTACACTGCACCTCTTCTTTGTAACCATTCTGACAGGGGGTGTCCAATTGACTACTGATAAGCTTTGGGTCTCCACTCTTCCCTCCCCCTCATTCCCATATTCCACCTGTGTTAGTCCAGGTAGACTAGAGAAACAAATACATAGACTCATATATGGATATAAGGGTATGGTCTATATACAAGAGGACTAGGACATTAAGAAAGAATCCCAACCCAGTCCAGTTCAAAGTCCTAAGTCCAATATTAGCCTATATACCCAATACCAGTCTATAACATCTCCTTTCTGACTCACGAAGTCACAGGCCAGTGGGTGCAGAGTCCAGGCACTGGCAGGGGTTTCCCCATGGCTCCTAGCTTCCAGGGCTCAGGGTCAATCAACAGCATCCAGTGTTGGTAAAGGCAACTCAGCTCTGGCAGTGCTCATGGTTTTACAAGCCTCAGAAGTCTGATTCCATCAGGGTAAGGCCATGTGGCTTCTCCTCCAGCTCCTCCAGCTTCTCGGATGCTGCCATATTGTCTTCTCCGTAGTTCATTGTCTCTGAGACTAACTCCCAACAACTGGGGAGATAGCTTCCCATCTCCATGAGGGAAATATTGTGAGATTTCCCAGAAGTCTCAGGAGAAAGCCATGTCCACATGGAGGGCTCATTGGCTACTCAATGGCTATCTCCAGATTAACAGGCTACACTCCATCCCTACATCTCAATCATGAAATTAACATAAGCACATGACTGCCACAAACCACCCTTTGTTAATTTCATACTTTCACATAACTTTGTAGTCATTTGTAACTTTCAAATAAATAAAATCATATCTATACCTAATAGGATAAAACTAAAATGAATACAATTCAACTTGTGTCACTATAATTTAAAAATAACATTCTATAAGTGAACAAAACAAAATATATCTTTTGCGTTACAATTGCAGTTACATAATATCTACACCTTGATGCTATAATCTTATGAATATATATTCCCCCACCTATAAGAGTTTGTAAGTCAACCACCTTGTGCCTTTATTCCCCTATTTTGGGTATCTAATTTCTATATTGCCCACTTATATCATCCCATTGCTCTGAGGAAAAAAATCATATCTTTCAACATGAAGAATCTTCATTCCGGTTGAAAACTTGTGAAGTACGCATCCATTAACACTCAAATCAGGACAGTCAGCAGCAATATGTACCAGGTCACAGACTCAAATCACTTCTCTTCCCCTGGTCAGGTTCTGGTCAGCTCAATGTGGGCTGTTTCACTTAGCCACACCAGGATATCTATTGGTCACCTTCCCTTAAGATCAGGGTCCCATCACCAATTCTCATGCTAGGCCCTCTCATGCTAGGTCATGAACATCAGACCAGTCAACCCGCCCTCATCTTCTCTATTTCCTGTGAACCAAGTCCATGAGTGTCAGTGGCCAAACTCAACCCGTCTATTTATTGCTAAAGTTCTCCTACTTTCACTGACAAGTAGTAAATTTTGGTGGTCACCTAACAAGCATTTCAGCCTGCCATGGGTTTCATTTAACATTTTGTCCCAGAGAAGAGTTATCTTCATGGTTCCAGATTCCTTCACTTCTGAAAATAATCACTAGTCAGATTTTCAAGGAAACACACTTAATCCTTCTTTAATTGGTCATCTGACCTTCTCTTGGAATACAAATATCCTGAGTACTCCAAAAGACTGGGTGGGACTAATTTCTTCAGAGAGGTCTTTTTAGGTGTGGCCTAAACCTATCTAAGGACAAGGTGGGGTTAATATCATCAGAGATTTCTTTAAAGCTGAATCCTAAACCCTCTAGAGGTCAATGCTTGGCTTGAGGCAACTGGATTTATAAATTCTCTTCTCATACTTCCCAATATACATTTCTGTACATCTTTATATTTATAATAATAGGCATAAGAAATCAGTATAAATAGCATAGAATCAGAAATTAAACTTAATTCTTAAAACAGTCAAGGTCAATACTTATTAAGCTTCTATATACCCTTATCTAAACTACTGTTTACACAAAAACATGGAATTAGGTCTCTGAAGTCATCAAAACAGATTCCTGCTTTCGGTCAGGCATTCTGACCTTCTTAACCATTCTCCTTGAGCAGCATAGGTTCTGAGACATTCAAATGACGGCTGTTAGCCCTTAGTTCAAGATATACATTAACATATATACAGTATTCATTTTACATAGGAATAACCAAAAACAGCATCCAAACAAAATAACCAAAACTTTAACTTCCCATATAGTTTCCAGAAAATAACTCAGTAAACTCCAAGGACATATCTGACTTCTGGCTTGGCAAATATGTAACAACACCTTGGGGCACAAGTCAAATAGACATCTACTTTCCATCTTACGATTTGTTCCTCTAGTACTCCACTCCTAAGGTACTCCACTCCTAATGTGTTAGTCCAGGTAGACTAGGGAAACAAATACATAGACTCATATATGGATATAAGGGTACGGTTTATATACAAGAGGAATAAGACATTGAGAAAGCATCCCAGCCCAGTCCAGTTCAAAGTCATAAGTCCAATATTAACCCATATACCCAATACCAGTCTATAACATCTCCTTCCAACTCACAAAGTCACAGGCCAGTGGGTGCAGAGTCCTGGCGCTGGCAGGCACATGACCGCCACACTACCCTAATATGCCTTATATTAAAAATGTCCATGGACCTTTAGAGGAAACAAAGTTCCTTGTCATTTACTAGTTGATCACAGCTTCTTAGAATAATTATAATAAATTAATTATTTTACATAAGTCTGACAAAATTATGCTTCCATAAATGCCTCCATAATTGCCTTCTCTAGTTTGTAAAATGCACTACTTCTAGAAATGACCAATCCATAAATCAAAAGGTGATGTCTGTAATTCAGTTTAGTGTTATTCAGAAAAAAATATATTTCTGTGGAAAACTAAAAAAGAAAGGTCTCTTCATCCAGCAATAGGGATACGAGAGAAGGGAAGTCTAGGAGTCATCTGTGTAATGTGTGAATGGCTTATTAGTTATATGTTTCCTCAGAGGTCCAAGGTACCTCCGTACTTGGGATAGGACCATTGCCTGCACATCGGGTTTGGAGAATCTCATGTTAGTTGGAATGGGCAAACATGCAACATGGTGGGATGTCTTCCCTGAATAATATGCCATTTAAATGCCTTGCTACTGTTTTTCATGGGTATTGATTGTGGACTCAAATAAAATTAAACTGAGAATTTCTATCATTTCTCCATTTATCATGATATCTATTGGTCCAGTGGTTAGGATTATTTTCCTAAACATTGAAATGTAACTTGTATAGTCTACATGTGGTCTTTCATCTTCATCAGTAAGGGATTCAAGTCCTCTTCATCTAAGCAAGCAAACTGTCATATTTGTATGAAAAGTTTTTACTGAATTTTTCTAGTGACACTTTTTTAACTTGTCCACATGTTTTTTTCCCCCAATAATTTTATTAGGAGCTCTTACAGCTTTTATAACATTCAATACATCCTTTATACCAAGCAATTTTGTACACATGTTGCCATCTTCATTTCCAAATATTTTCTACTTAAACCCTTGGTATAAGCTCATCTTTCCCCCTCCTTTAAAAAAATCACTCCATTGGGGGCCAATACAACTCCCATCATGATCAACACACACATCAATTGTATGCATACCACATCTGCACACCTATTGCCATCATTTCTTCCAAATCATTCTCCCTTCACTTAGCCCCCCAGTAACAGGTCCTCATATTTTCCCTTTCTCCTCCCTCCACTAGTCTCAAGGGATTATCTATCCTAAGTTCCTACATTTCTGACTCCAATATACATCCCCTTATCTAGTCGGATCTGTCTTGCAGAATTGGGATAATGATAGTTGGTGGGAGGAAGCATTTGAGAATCAGAAGAAAGTTGCATATTTCATTGCTACTATACTGTACCCAGATTAGCTCCTTTCCTCGCTACAAGCCTTCTGTAAGAGGATGTCGCTTCACTTATTGAGGGGCTTTGGGTCCCCAATCTGAACTCCCCCTCATTTATAATGATATAATTTTAGATCTTTGATGCTGATACCGGATCCCTTTGACACCTCGTGGTCACACTGGCTGTTGTTCTTCTGTGTGGGCTTAGTTAGATGGCCACTTATTTACCTTCAACTTTTTAAGATCCCAGATGTACATCTTTTGATACCCAAGGACCATGAGCTTTCTTCACCACATTTACTTATGCACATATTTTCTGTCAGCAATCATTTCAGGTAAGTGAGCATATAATGTTAAGATTATTAGTTCTTGAAACCTGATTCATCTGGTATCCTTTGGTTCCATAAGCTGGTGTGCTTCTTCCATTTGGGCTTTGTTGCTTCTGAGCTGGATGGCTGCTTGTTTACTTTCAAGCCTTTAAGACCCCAGACACTGCATGTTTTGATAGCTGAGCACCATCTGCTTTCTTTACCACATTTGCTTATCACACATTTGTTTTCTGTGATCATGTCAGGGAATGCCTATTTAATAGAGCAAAATGTTCTTGCACTGAGAAAATATCTGATGGAGGTACAATGTCCATGTGCTGTCATAATTCTAAGCCTATAAGTATATGCACATTGATCTATTTCCCCATCATCATATGAATATATGCACCTATGTATATACTTGTATTTAACCTCTATAATTGCCACTTACTCCCCAATTCTTTACTCTATTCCCATATACCTCCTCCCATTCGACAATCATGCTCAACCACCATTTGGGTTTCAATATTTTCTATTACATTACATTAGTCTTAATCAATCCCTATCGGATCTCCCACACCCACCCACCCAAACCTGAACCACATGCTACTCACTCCATTCTTGGATCATCCAACAGCCCCCGACTCCAACATCCACTCTGATACTATCAGTCCCATTGTCCCCACCCCCAGACCACCCATCCAGCCCACCTCATCCAGATAGACTTGCCAAGAGCATAACATGCTCAAAAAGGGCATCCCATAATGAAGCAACCAAAGAAAAGAAAACAATGAAAACATTAACAAAAAACTCCAATATCCAACATGTACACGTACATGCAAAAATCAAAGATGATTACAATATAAAAATCTACAAATAGTTTAAGGTCTGTTTGTTGACCTCCAGGAGTGTCTCCTGGTTGAGTGCCATGGGGTACCATACTCTGGTCACAAAGTATATCTTTGATGTTCCATCTGGAGCTCGATGTTCTATCATAAGCTCTTAGTTTTTTGGTGTGGTTGTGTTTCTCCATTGTTGATCCCAAAATGCACTTGGCTAACTTAGCATAATTTTCTCCTGTTCTACCTATGTGGAGATGTGCTTCATGTTCATCAGTACTTTTCAGTGATGCATAGTGCTCCAATGTATGTATGTACCATAGTTTTTTAATCCACTCATCAGTTGATGGAAATTTGGACTGTTTCCAACTCCTTGCAATTGTGAACTGTGCTGCTATGAACATTGGGGCACAGATGCCTGGTCGTGGGTTGTTACTTGTCTCCTCTGGGTATGTGCCCAGTAGGGGGATTGCTGGATCAGATGGTAGCTCAATTTCCATCTGTTTTAGATATCACCAAATTGATTTCCACAGTGACTATACATACCTACAGGTCCACCAGCAGTGGATAAGAGTCCCTATTTCCCCATAGCCTCACAAACACTTCTTGTTTTAAATTTTTTTAAATTGGGCTATTGGTGAGGGTTTTAGGTGATATCTCATTATTGTTTTGATTTGCACTTCTCTTATGGCTAATGATTGGGAACATTTTCTCATATATTTATTGTCCATTCTGATTTCTGCCTCTGTGAAACTTCTGTTCAGTTCCTTTGCCCACCATCTCAGTGGGCAATTAGTTTTGCTCTTTTTGGAAGCTATCACGGTATTATAGATTTTGGTTATAAGGCCTTTATCTGATTTGTTTTCCCAATCTGTCTGCTCTCTTATTACACTCTTGTTGAATTCTTTCAATGTACACACATGTTTTATCTTCAGCATATCCCATTTGTCTATGTGTGTCTCTTCTGTGTTTGTGTCTTTCCCTATTTCTGATAACCTATGTAATCCCTGTACCAGTTTTTTCAGGTTGGCCCCAATTCCCTCATTGATTGCCCTAACACTTTTGGATTTTACTTCAAGATCTGTGATCAACCTTGATTTTACTTTAGTGCCTGGAGTGAGCTAAGGGTCTTTTTTCATTTTACTACATATACATATCCATTTTTTGCAAGGCCACTTGTTGAAAGGGGCATGTGTTCCCACTTGATATTTTTTGGACCCTTTTAAAAAATCAGTTGTCTGTAGGCTGATGTTTTTATTTCTGGATTTTTAGTTCTTTTCCATTGGTCTGAGTATCATTATGCCAATATCATGATGTTTTGACCCCTGTGGCTATATAACATGTATTAAAATCAGATAAAGCAAGCCCTCCCATGATGGCTTCTTTTTGAGGAGTTCTCTGTTAATTCTAGACTTCTTCCCTCTCCATATAAAGTTGGTAATCATTTTTTCCCATTTCTTTGAAGAAGGATGAGGGTAATTTTATTGGTATTGCATTAAACTTACACAGTGCTTTGGATAGAACAGTCATCTTTAATATATTGAGTCTTCTGATCCATGAGCATGGTATATTTTTCCATTTATTGAAGTTATTCCTGGTTTCTTGAGTTATTGTTCTGTAATTTTCTTCATATAAATCTTTTGTCCTTTTAGTCAGGTATATCCCTAGATATTTCAATTTGTGGTCGACAATTGTGAAGGATATTTTTTTATCACCTCTTCTATACACTTATCTGAAGTATATAGCAGTCCAATCGACTTCTGATTATTGATCTTGTATTCAGCCACCCTGCCATACTCCTCTATTGTTTCTAGTAACCCCCTAGTGGAGCTTTTGGGGTTTTCCATATATAAAATCATATCATCTGCAAATAATGATAATTTCAGGTCTTCCTTCCCCAGGTGATTATCTTTGATGACTTTTCTTTGCCTTATGCTGTTAGTTAAAACCTCCAGTATGATATTGAATAGGAGTGGAGACAAGGGACATCCTTGTCTGGTCCCCCTTTTCAGTGGGATTGTATTTGTCTTTTCTCCATTGGCTGTTGGTTTTCATATACAGCTTATATTCTTTTGAGGAATTTTCCTTCTATTGCTATCTTCTGTAGTGTCTTAAAGAGGAATTGGTGTTGGATGTTGTCAAATGCTTTTTCTGCTTCTATTAATATTATCATGTAGTTCTTACAATTTTTCGTGTCAATATGGCGAATGCTACAAATGGTCTTTCGTATGTTGAACCTGCATTCCAGTTATGACCCCACTTGGTCTTGGTGAATTATTTGTTTTATATATTTTTGTATTCTATTGGTCAGTATTTTATTAATGATTTTTACATCAATATTCATTAGCAATATTGGTCTGCAGTTCTTAATTTTTGTGGGATCCTTGCCTGGTTTTGGTATCAGCGTTATACTGGCTTCATAGAAGGAATTTGGGAGTTTGCCATCTTTTTCTATGCTTTCAAAGAGCTTTTGTAGGATTGGTGTCAGTTTTCCCCATGAATGCTTGGTAGAATCTCCCTGTAAAGCCAACTGGTCCAGGTGATTTTTTTTGTTGGTAATCCCTTGGTAACCTTTCCTATTTCTTCCATTGCTATGAGTCTGTTAAAATTCCTTACCTCCACTGGGGATAATCTAGGGAGAGACTGTTTTTCCAAGAATTTGTCCATGTCTTTCAAGTTGTTGAACTCATTGGAGTGCAGATCTTTGTAGTATTGTGTAATTATCCTTTTGATATCATTAGGGTCAGTGGTAATGTCCTCTCTTTCATCCCTTATTCTTGCTGTTGAAATTTTGTCCCTCCTATCTTTGGTTAAGTCTGCTAGTGGTTTGTCAATTTTATTAATTTGTTCGAAGAACCAACTTTCAGCAGCATTGATTTTTTCCATTGTTTTTTATTTTCCATCTCCTGAATCTCAGACCTGATATTTATTATTTCTTTTCTCCTACTATTAGTGGGATTGTCCTGCTGACTCTGCTCTACTTTTTGTAAATTCTGACCCAACATATCAGTTATGAGGCACTCTTCCTTTTTCTGGTGTGCATGCATTGCTATGAAATTTCTTCTGAAGACTGCCTTTGCTGTGTCCCTTATATTTTGATATGTCGTGCTTTCATTCTCATTGGTTTCTATAAATTTTTCAATTTAATCTCTGATCTGGACCAGTATGTACTCTTTTGCAGTAAAGAATTCTCCATTTTTTAAAATAATTTTTCTTTTTCTTTCTCTAGTTTTTTAAAGTTTCCATTTGCTGATTTCCAACCTTATGGCACAGTGGTCTGAGAGAGTGCTCTGTATGATATCAATGTACTTAAATTTATGTAGATTATCCTTATGTCCCAGTATATGGTCTATTTTTGAATAAGTTCCATGTGGGGATGAAAAGAATGTGAACTGTTTTTTATTTAGATGAAAAATTCTGTAGCTATCTACTAAATCAAATTGTCTAATTATATTCTATAGATTTCTAGCCTCTTTGTTGAGGTTCTTTCCCTGTGAGCTGTCTTTCTCAGAGAGTGGTGTGTTGAAGTCACCCACTATAATTGTTGAGGCTGCGATTCCTTTTTCATCATTTGGAGTGTTTGGTTTACGTATTCAGCGGTTCTCTCATTCAGGAAAAATATGTTTAAAATGCTTATTGGATCATTGTCTACCCTTCCCTTGAGAATATATGGTGTGCCTCCTTATCCCTTTTTATGGCTTGCACTTTGAGGTCAATTTTACCTGTGTTTACGATTGCTACCCCTGCTTTTTTTGAATTGCTTTTTGCCTTATATATTTTCCTCCAGCCTTTGATTCTCAATATATTTTTTGGGGGGGATCTTAAGATGTGTCTCCTGTAGGCAACAGATTTAGGGGTTGTGTTTTCTAAGTCAGTCTGTTAATCTTTGTCTCTTAAGGCCTGAATTCAACCCACTGAAGTTCAGGGTTATTATATTTATCTGTGGACTCTGTGCTGTCATTTTATTGCTCTTTTGTTGGGTGTTTTCTCTCTCCATGGGTTGTGTCCACACATGTGGTTCATTCTTGCTCTTCTTTCAACCCTGAGCCAGAATTATCTTGGGAGCTTTTATCCCTTTGATGCTTTCTGTTTAACATCATTCTATGTGTCAGTCTCTTGTATGTATTTACTCATTGCTGTTCTTCTTCCCCTGCTGGGTCAGTGAGGATCTTTGGTAAGGCTGGGTTCCTTTTAGCATATTCTTTGAGTTGTTCCTTGTCTGAAAAAACTCACTTCTCCATCAATTTTGATACATAATTTGGCTGGATAGAGTATTTTTGGATTTGCATGGTGCTCCTACAATTTTCAGAATATGCTGCTCCACTACCTCCTCTTTTTCATAGTTTCCATTGATAGGTCTGTTTGCCTTTATATGTGATTGCCCATTTTTCCCTAGGCGTTTTCATAATTTTCTCCTTTTCCTCATAATTGGTTAGTTTAACAATGGTGTTTTCTTCTTGGGGTTCAGTCTAGCTGGTGTTCTTTCAGATTCCTGGAAGGTTGTCTGGTTTTCCATCATTAAGGTAGTGAAGTTTTCCTCCAAGCATTCCATCACTATTTTGGATGTTGGTTTCCATGATTCCTCTTCCTCTGGTAGACCGATAATTCCAATATCATTTCTTTTCATAGTACCAGACAGAATTCTTATACTTTCTACTCTTCTCACATAGATTTGCTAGACTTTTTCCTCTCATTTATTAGTTACTACTTGTAAGTCCCCTAGGTCACTGATCCGTTTTTCTGCCTCCTCCATTCTCTGGGCAAAATCTGAAAGCTTACTATTAGTTTTTTGTTAGCTCACTCCTTAGTTCTTGGATTTCCCTTTGATGTGTGGCCTTAATTCCTATATCAATTCTTCCTTTTTCTCTAAAGTTTCACTCATAACCTGCATACATCTTAGCAATATTCTGCAGATTTTTTTGTGTTTAATCAATCTCTGCCTTTTCTATTACTGCTGTTAGGTCCAGCTGGTCATCTTGGATTGGATTTAATTTCTGTTTCTTGATACTGTAGAAGAAGCTGGCTGTTTTTTATTTGATCTAGTCAAATTAATTGGCATTTTCCTTGGTGTTTCAGAGCCCTGGTCTCTCTCTTTGGGAGGTAGGTTTTGTATTGTAGCTTCCCTCAGATCACCTCAATAACTGCAGCTGGGCACATTGTAGTAATGATGGAGAGTGTTGACAGAGTGCAGGTGAGTGGGATTAGTAGGGCATGGATTGGTGATTAGGTGGTCTGTTCCTGGCCAGGTGCACTTCCACAGATAAGTAAGAGAAATCCTCTAGATGGGTAAGAAGCCTCTGGCTTGACTATTGGCGCCTGGGCATGGGCCTCCTGGATGAGGCAGGCTGTCTATTCCTTTGGGTACGGGGTTATACCGGGAGCGGGAAGGTAGTTCTCTGTGGAGTGTCTCCACAGGACCCTGGGCACCTTGGGGTGTGGAGGTCTCTTTGGTAATTTGCACGGGTGCCGTTGCAGTGCAGACTGTCCGCCTGCAGTTGCATAGCGGGTGGCCTGAACTTCACCGCTAAGGAAACGGCAGCGTCTGTGCCGAGTGCAGGCGTCGGTGGGGAGTGTGGTTCATGCCTGATTCTGACTCAGAGGAGAGCTCTGAGTTTTCCTGGGAGTCAACAAGCCAATTTTAGAGTCCCACCCTTCCCCAAGTCGCCATTCTCTCAGAGCTCCGGGTGTGAGCTATCTGGCCGCTATCTTTTATGGTAAGCATGTGGTTCTTGCAGTTTTTCAGTGAATGATACTAATGGTCTTTCATATATTGAACCACCCCTGCATCCTGGGTATGAACCTGACCTGGTCATGGTAAATTATTTTATATGTTTTCATATTCTATTGGCAAGTATTTTATTAAGGATTTTTGCATCAATATTCATTAGCGATATTGGTTTGTGCCTCTCAATTCCTGTGGGATCGTTTCCCTGTTTTGATATCAGTGTTATACTAGGTTCATAGAAGGGGAGTTTGCCATCTTTTTCTACGTTTTGGAAGAATTTGTGTAGGATTGATGTCAATTCTTCTCTGAATGCTAGGTACAATTCTCCTGTAAAGCCATCTGGTTCTGGTGATTTTTTTGTTGCTAATCCCTTGATAACCTTGTCTATTTCCTCTAGTGTTATGAGGTTATTGAGATTCTTAATGTCCATTGGGGATAATCTAGGGAGGGATTGTTTTTCCAAGAATTTGTTCATATCTTCCAAGTTGTTGAATTTATTGGAATACAGAACTTTTCAGTACTATTTTTCCTTTTGATTTCATTAGGGTCAGTTGTGATGTCCACTCTTTCATCCCTCATTCTTGCTATTGAAATTTCCCCCCACCTTTCTTTGATTAAATCTGCCAGTGGCTTGTCAATTTGGTTAATTCTTTCAAGGAACCATTAATTTTTCCAATGTTTTCTTATTTTCCCTCTCCTAAATCTCAACCCTGCCCCCTGGTGGGAGTAGGAGGCCCAGCTTTGGTCCTGGAGAGCTGCTTTGGGATTTGAACTGCCAACCCTGTGGGCAGCAGTCCAGCACACAAACCACTATGCCACCAGGGCTCAGCTCCACAACCCTGATTTTTTGTTTTTGGTTTTGGGACATCACTGCCTCTGGTGATCATGGGCGCTATCCAGTGCCGCTCCTGAGAGCAGATTTGAACTGCCAAGCCCGCTGGCTGCAGTCCCACACTCAACCACTTACGCCACCGGGCTCGGCCCCACACAACCCTGATTTTTATTTTTTCTTTTGTTTTGCTTATAATGGGATTGTCCTGCTGACTCTGCTCTAGTCGTAAATTCTGTTCCAACATACCAGTTATGAGACACTCTTCCTTTTTCAGATGTGCGTATATTGCTATGAAACTTCCTCTGAAATCTGCCTTTGCTGTGTCCCATGAGTTTTGGTATGTTGTGTTTTCAATCCCATTGGTTTCTAGGCAGCATCTAGTTTCTTCATCACACTCTGCTATAGCACCCAGTGATCTCTCCATGAGATCGGAATGCTTCTCTTTATTATTATGCTCTTCTTCAAAATTCCAAACTCATAGTTATCCAGCACATGCTAACAAATAGTGATCTCATAGGTCAAGGTAGAACTCTCCCCATGGGTTTCTAAGATATAAATCTTAATGGTAGTAGAGAGTTCACCTTTCTCATGTGGATCATGTAGTTACCAAGGCAACTAGTACCCATGACACAAACATTAGATGACTCAATTTCCTGTAATATCTTTCAAGTAAAATCTGTTCCACTAAATATTTTTATCGATAATATGCTTACTATATAATATAAGATATACACGAATAAGTCTTTTTAAATTTGCTGTTTTCTAATGGTCTTTTGCTTCATAAGATTTTATTTATTACCCATTGGATTGCCATCATTTGAGACATTTCATAATTGAATTTTGTTATTTATTTATCTTTAAAAGCACCTTCTGACACCATACTCAATTAGGATTACAGATCATGGCAGTAAAGTATTTGTTTAAATTAATCTTTATATATTATCACGTACATGTGTGAATTTGCTCAAATTATCCTCCGAGAAGTCTGTTTCATCTAATTTCTAAATTCCTGTTGCCTGCTTATTAAATCTGTAAAGCTTACCACAAATACAAATTAAATGCAAAAATTGTACTCTTGTTCTTGCCTGGGTGATTTATCTTCATATAAATTAATTCAGTATTTACTGTTAACATCCTCTCTTACTTTTTTTTGGGGGGGGGGGGAGTAAGGAGGGTATCACTGCCCTCTGGTGGTCATGGGAGCTATCCATCCTTACTTCTGGAGAGCTGCTGCTGGATTTGAACCGCCAAGCCCGTGGCCCACAGCCCTGCACTCAACCACTACACCACTGGGGCTCAGTTCCCCCTCTTACTTTTAATATTTAAAAGAAATCACTATGTTGAACAACGATGGCATAGTTTACTAAGCAAATTATAACTTCTGCCATGTCATATAGTATATGTCAAGGAAAAATAAAGTTAAAAGTTTGTTCTACCACATAGTTACCCCATATAACAGAAAACTAATACTTCATATGATTTATACATGTACATTGCTTATTTTCTCTATAGTGAAAAGTCACAACATAGGCATACACATTGTAAGGAAAGGGTTAAAGAATTTATGTGAAAGACAATAAAGTATAGCTATAGCTTAATTAATTTAGAAGGAATTACTTTGTTTCAATTTTTTTGTAGCTTTTCAAGTTGCCAAATAATAATATGTAATTTTGATTTCTATGGAATGGAATGAACAAGAAAATCATTTCTTCAAATGAATTAGATATAATTAGGTAACTGCTAATTATATGCTATTTTAATGGTTAGCAATCAAGGATCCACTAAAGCTCAGTAAAATCATAAGAAAGGTTAATGGCAAGAGAAATTAATTAGATTTGTTTCCCACTGCAAACAGTGAAGTCAAAGTTTTCTTTCCTCTGTTGATTGAAGCAATAAATGGTCTAGAAACAAATCTCTTAGCATATTAATGTTGCAATGAATTTTGAGTGCTCTTTTTGGATGTGAAAATTGCATCTGAAAATGTCTCATGTTTAATATTCATATTAATATTTTATGATGAGGGCATTTAAATTCGAATCACATTCATAGAAAGCTCTCTATTAGGAAGTTGACTCCAGCTGTCTTAACTGTAAAAGTATATCACTGGAAAATATTCCTGACTTGAAATTTACCCTTCAGTTTAAAAAGGTTTAAACTTCCCACTATAAAATGCAATGTATAGAAAATTTAATATTAACCATTATTTTCTATCTCTGTATAGCTATTAAAATATTTAAATTCACTGGTATCTTGTTGACTCTGACTCATATCCCATTATCCTATAAGAGAATGTAGAATTATCCCTCTGGATTTTGAGATTACAAATCTTTTAAAAATTTTATGAAATAGTTTTTAACTTAATTTCAATCTACAGAACATAATTGTGTTCTTTTGGAGCACGAAACTACAAATGACATATATGTCATCTTTCTTATGGAAAAAGACTGGTGAATTTCAAATGTCAAACTTTTGTTTTGCAGATCAATGCTTACACTGCAACACCACCAGGACTCCTGATTAAAATGCTATACTAAGTATATGTACTTGAAATAACTTTTTTCTTCCTCAATGACAGTACTAGGAGTGATACTCTTTTTTAAAGTAAGAATTTATTTCTTAAACTTGAAGCATTAAACTTATTGTATGAAAGAATATTTATGATAACATTTAGCACTATGTAAAAATGATAGTCATGGTTACACTTAGCACATGTAATTCACTGCAAATGTAAAATACATGTTACGTAGTAGAGTTGCCTTCCAGAAGAAGTGAAGATAAGTGGGATAAAACAGCAAATGAACTTGAAAGTACTGTATTTATAGTAAATGTGACCAAAAAGAATGCTAGTGAATACCCCCAAAAATGTTTTTTTTCAAAACTATGTACTTAAGTTTCTTTACAAAACAACCTTATCATCTTCAAAGTAGTCTCAATCTCAATTAACACACTTGTCAAATATTCAATTCCATAAAGATTTTTTAAAATCATCTACTTAGATGGCTAGAAGCAACTCGCTGTTTTTCCTGGTCCTCTTCTATATCATCAAATTGCTGTACTTTCATGTCCCTCCGCATTCGTGGAAACAAGGAGAAATGTACAGAGGGAGTTCAGGTGAGTCAGGTGCATGATGAAAGAGAGACATTTTATTTTTTGCCTAAAACAGGAGCATTGAGATAGCTGTGTGTTGTCATGGTGGGAAATCTTGTCTCCCATCTGTCAGAAATCAGGCCATTTTTTCTTGTCTTACACTATTAAGAAATCTTTTCAGAACCTCTAAATAGTTTGATTAACAGTCTGACCTAATGGAATGAACTCCTTGTGTACTCTCCCCCCACATCAGCACAATATTTTCCATTTTTTAGAGGCTAACCTTGCATTATAACCCTAGCTATTTGCTTATCTAATTGAAAGCATATTATTTGATAAATACATATATAAGCTAAATAATTTCTGAACATCCATTTTTAAATCTCTATTTGCCATAGATAGAACATTTAAAACATGTAAGTATCACACAGATGACTTTCAGTTGGCAGGGTAAAAGTTCTGGAACAGCATTTACCATCAATCTTCACTGCATTTGCACCATACTTGCGAACTATAATTAAATAAAGATAATCTGTTGGGGGAAACTATCAACTGAAATAAAGCCCTAGGGGATTTAAGAATCAACAATAAAAAAAATTACTCTGAGGTTTTTGTTTCTTTGTTTTAAACATAATTTATACTAAAACATCATGCACTGTATTAACCATATTGCATATATGATGAACAACAAAAAAGGTTAACTTCAGGGACATTACATTTGACTGTGATTATTTTTCTCCTAAGCTTTATTTTTTAACTTGCATCTTAATAGGATACTAAGATTAAAAAATCAAGTCTTTAAAAAAATCATTTTATTGGGGACTCATACAACTCTTATCACGATCAATACATACATCAATTACAGCACATCACATTTTCACATTTGTTGCCACCATCAATCTTGAAACATCCTCCTTCTACTTAGGCCCCTGGTATCAGCTCCTCATATTTCCCCTCCTTCATAAATCTCCCATAAACCATTAATAATTTACAAGTTATCATTAATTTGTCATATTGTAGACTGTCTGATGTGTCCCTTCACCCACGTCCCTGTTGTCTGTACCCCATGTAGATCCTGGCAATTGGTTTCCCCTTTCTCTTCCCTCCACCCTCCCGGTAATGACCACTCTCACCACTGGTCCTGAAGGGATCATCTGTCCTGAATTCCCAGTGTTTACAGCTTCAGTGTACATCCCCTCATCTAGCTGGATTTGTAAGGTAGAATTGGGATCATGATAGTGGGTTGGAGGAAGCATTTAAGAGCTAGAGGAGAGTTGCATATTTCATTGTTGCTGCACTGTACCCTGGCTGGCTCATCTCTCTGTAATCCCTCTGTAAGGGGATGTGGCTTCGCTTATTGATGGACTTTGGGTCCCCAGTCTGTACCCCCCCTCATCTATAAAGTTCTTTGAACCTGATTCCTGATCCCTTTGACACCTCGTGGTCACACAGCTTGGTGTGCTCTTCCATATAGGCTTTTTTGCTTCTGAGCTTGATGGCCACTTGTTTACATTCAAAGCTTTAAGATCCCAGATGCTACATCTTTTGATAGCTGGGCACGATCAGCTTTCTTCATCACTTTTGTTGTGCACATATTTGTCTTCAGTGATCGAGTTGGGAAAGTGAGCATTATAGAATGTCAATTTAATAGAAAAAGTGTTCTTGCATTGAGGAAATACGTGAGTGGAGGTTCAAAGGTCACCTGCTTTCTTAATACTAAACCTAAAAGTATATTCATGTAGATCTATTTACCCATCATCATAGATAAAAACATTCACCTATGTACATGCCTGTATTTAGACCTCTATAAATGCCCTTTACCGCCCAGTTCATTCCTCTATTTCCTTTAACTTTCCACCTGTCCACTACCATGTTCAGCCTCCATTTGGGAGTATTTTCTCTCTGTCCCATTACTCTTGATCATTCCCCATCAGGCTGCTCACACCCACCTCATTACTGATTTTGAATTACTTGTTGAATTACTTGTTGCATAAACTTATCCCTGCGTTGGTGACTAATACCTGCTTTCCCCCACCCCCCCAAGTCCCATGTCCATCTGAATCCATCAGTCCCATTGTTTTGTCCTCCAGACTGTTCATCCAGCCTAACCTATCTAGATAAACCTGCAGAGATAACAATATGTACCAAAAAACCCCCAAGGCATTGTAAGATGAAGTGACTAAAGAAAATAAAATGATAACAACATAAAAGCCCAATGTCCAGAAAATATACAAATAAGTAAAAGAATAAAGATAGTAAAAAAATAAAAACCTTTGACTCAAGGTCTGTTCGTTGATTTCCAGGAGTGTCCCCCAGGTGAGTCGGATAGGGTGCCACACCCTGGCCCCAAAGTATATCCTTGGCATTCCCTCAGGAACTCCATCCTCTGTTGCACACCCTTAGTGTTTTGCTATGGTGTGGTTGGGTCAGACAGGGTATAATTCCGACCCTGCTTCTCCACTGTTGTTCCTGAAGGGCCTTGGGTCAGTGAAGGAAATCATATTTCATAGTGGGGCTGGCCATATGATCCTCTCTGTGCATCAGCTGCTCTGAGTGAGAACATCGTCCTCAAGGCTTAGTGGGCCAGGATGCACTCCATTCTCTCTTCCTCCCCCTTCATTTGTTCTAGTGTGCTCTGGTCCAGCATGCCCCACTCTCCAAACTGCAGCTTCAGTGCTGTCATCCAAGGTATACTCCCCTGGGGGGTGGGGTGGCTGTTCAAGTAGTTGGAATTGGGTTTGAACTCTCTGACCCTCCACTGGTCTTTTGCTCCATGCCGTCACGTTGCATTTGCATCCTGGAAGACAGGGTTTAAGTTTTATCCTTCTTTCCCTGTGGAGATATAAACAATACACTTCCGTTGGGTGGCTTAGTACCTCTCTACACAGAACCATCTTTCACTGCTCTTCCACTCCGCAGCAGGTGACCACCACACGAAGCCCTGGATTTGGTCTGGCCCCTGCCATACTACCTGGGCCTCCCCCCAGGAATTCTGTATATAGTAGCTTTTTCCCTATGCCCCATTTTGCATCTTTCTAAAAAAGTGGACTCAAGCTGTACTTGTCATTTTGTGCTTGCTTACTTAGCATAATTTCTTCTAGCTTTTCCCATGCAGTGATGTGCTTGATACATTCATCACTGCTTTTCAGTGATGCATAGTGTTCCATTGCGTGTATGTACCACAGCTTATTAATCCATTCATCAGTTGACTGTTTTCATCTCCTTGCAATTGTGAACAGTGCTGCGATGAACATTGGAGCACAGATGTCTGGTGGTGGCTTGTTTCTTGCCTCTTCTTCGTATACACCCAGTAGGTGAATTACTGGGTCATATCGTAGCTCAATTTCCATCTTTTTCATATATCACCAAATCAATTTCCGTAGTAGTTGGAAATCAATCCACCAGCAGTGGATAAGAGTTCCTGTCTCTGCACTGCCCCTCTAATATTTTTGATTTGTGGGTTTTTGAATTGGGCTATCCTTGATGGTGCTAGGTGGTATCTCATTGTTTTTTTGATTTGCATTTCTCTTATGACTAATGATCAGGAACATTTTCTCATGTTTATTGGCCATTAGAATTTCTGACTCAGTGAACCTTCTGTTTGGATACTTTGCCGACCTCCTCAGTGGGCAGTTAGTTTTGTTCTTTTTGGAAGTTATCAGGATATTGTAAATTTTAGTAATAAGGCCTTTGTCTGATGTGTCATTGCTAAAGATGTTTTTTTTTTCTAGTGCATGGGCTCTCTGGTAACAATTTTAGTGAATTTTTCGATGTACACAGGTGTTTTATCTTCAGTATATCTCACTTGTCTATTTGTGCCTCCTCTGTGTTTGTGTCCTTCCCTATTTCCAATAGACTATGTAATCCCTGTTCCAAAGTTCTAAGATTGGTCCCAATTCCTTCATTGATGGCCTTAATAGTTTGGGGTTTTGCTTTGAGGTCTGTAATCTACCTTGAGTTTATTCTAGTGCATGGAGTGAGGTAAGGGTCTTGCTTCATTTAGAAGAAAGAAGAGACTGTTCTAAGGAAACCCTTGTGTTCCTATATCTGTTGCTTATTCAAGGTCATAGAGTTTCTTTCGACTTCTAGTAACACTATAGTAGAGTATTGAACTGCCATCGGGAGTTTCTTAGAAGGAATATAAAAATTTGGAATATCTTCATTTCTGCCTGCAGGAGACATTGCAGCTTAAAAAAATTATAGAAGTAACTCTGTGGCTTTCATCTACAAGTGCTTGGTCTAGTTTTATTAAACTTTATGTGATTAGACCCCTGTCACTGTTTTCTCAAAAGTTTTTGGAAGGTAGGCTTGCTGGAGTTACCCCAACTCTTGTCATTTCTTCTTGATATCTGGGAGAAAAACTATAAGCTAGGGTGAAGGTATAAACACATATTCTCCCATGGGATTCTTAGGATTCAGATCAGCAGGTCTTAATATAGTCCCATTCCCCTTTTATTTTTTAAATCATTTTATTGGGGGCTCATACATCATTTCTCATAATACATAAATACATATATTGTGCCACACTTCTTCAAATGCCTGCAGCTGTCATTGTTGTCTGAACCTCCACCTTTCCATCTGAGCCTCTGACATCAGCCCTCACCCTTTCCCCTCCATCCTTGTTCCCCACTCCCCTAACACCTCTCAATACTCGATAAATTATTGTTTTGTCATAACTTACGCTGCTCAATGTCGACTTTCGCCTTCCTCCCAGTAGTGCATTATATGTAGATCCCTGAAGTTTACTCTCCTTCTCTACCCCACTTTTCCTCCACCCATCCAGTAGTTTCACTCCTACTACTGGTCCTAAGGGGTTCATCTGTCTTGGATTCCCTGCGTTTCCATTTCTCCTCTCCATGGTAGTGTAGAGCTGGGACCATGACAGATGGAGGGAGAAAGCCTTTAGAAACTAGAGGAAAATTGTATGCTTTATTGCCACCTCACTGAGCCTCACTAGCCTGTCTCCTCCCCATGACTCCCCTGTGCGAGAGTGTCCAATTACTCTGCTCTCCCCCCTTCACAGTGACATGGTTCTTGTTCTTTGATGTTTGCTATCTGCTCCCTTCAGCCCCCCTCCATGATCACACATGCTAGTGTTTTTCTTCCATGTGGGCTTTGCTGCTTCTGGGCTAGATGTCCACCCTCAAGCCTTCACGATCCCAGCTATTTTCTCATTTGGTAGTTGGGTGCCACAGACTTCTCCTTTCTGCCTGCATTTGCCACCTTCTGTCTTCCATGATCTCGTTGGGAAGGTGGGCACAAAATAATATGATTTTTGTTCTTTGATTCCTGATATCTGGGTCTTTCCACATCTTGACTCTGGCAATAAAGATCTATCGTATATTTGCTTGCATTATCATATATTAATCCTTATCTGCTCTAGCATGGCAGATTTTGTTTGCCTTAGTGGATAGGTGCAAAAATCTAAAATGCTACAGGACTACAGAAAATTTTAGGTATGTTTTTCTTACCTAAAGAAGGCTATTTTCCTGACTTGATTGTCAAACCAGCTAGAAGATGGAACCTGGAATTTACATGCCCTCCTCAATCAATCACGGATTAATTGATCTCTTTTCTAATGGGTGACTCACTTACAACATCAATTTGATTATCCCCACATGTAATACTTATTAAAGTTTTTAATAAAAAATTATATTCACTGTCCAAAAAAAGAAAAAGAAGGAAATATAACCCCTGCCTGTTTCCTGATGAGTGGTGGGAAGTTTTTAACTGCTGGGGGATTACAGCTGACACAAGGACTCCTTGTTGTTTTTAAATATAGATGAATGGATTTCTTATTGGCCAATAGCTGGGGAATGGATCCTTCTGAAATAAAGATACCTGAGATTGAACCTTGTGAATTTGTTTCTTCTAAGTAGCCTTCTAAATCTCTGTCTACATTGTGATTTTAGACATTTTCTACATTGTGTTACCTTCCTACTCTTAGGAGCATGCCTATTAAAGATGTATTTTTTGGACAAATCTTCTGCACTGACATCTTTAAAGTGTTAAAGATTAAAGGTATCACTCTGCCTGATCCATATCGTGCTATTTTAAATCATGTATATATGTGAAAGAAAATGAATTAAAATCTTTACTTTAGAAGAATTGATGCATTAGAATTATGGTGCTAATGAAGAATTTTGAAGATACCATGGGCTCCCCAAAGAACAAAGAAATCCCCTTAGGAAGAAGTACAGCCAGAATAATTCTTAGAAGCAGGATGGCAACACTTTTAACTCATGTAGCTTGGACTAATTATCAAGAAAAAATGGTCCTTGAAAAATGACGTGCAATAAAGAGGAAGATCACCCTCCAGAGATGGTTGGTCACAGTGGCTGCAATATTCATCTCAAACCCTGCATCTGCGGGCATAGCACAGGACCAGGGAGGATCTCTCCAATTACATATAGGGTTGCTGGGAATCAGAATGAATTCAAGAGTGCCTGAAAACGATCATCTAAAGTCTATCAATCTGTCAGTTTACCTTATTGTGGTGACTGGGGTGTTTCTGTGATGCTGGAAATTATGTCACCAGTATTTTATATACAAGTAGTGTCAGTTAAGATGGACAGGTATTGATGGAGTAGCCACACTAAGAATAGATTAAAAAGAAAGAATAGCCTGTTCATTTCCGTGGGGTCCAAAACCCTCCAGACTCACTACCAAAGAGTTTATTTGGACAGAAAACCATATGAATAGCAGGGAACCATGTCAGATATTGTACCTAAGTAGGAGCACCTCAGGTTTGAAGGCACACAACATACAATGAGACAATGGCGTTTTCATACAGTTTTTGAAGTTCCTTTATATGTGATTAATCAAAGGCAAGGAGTTCATTCCATAATCAAGTCTAAATAAAAGCCCAAACTCTTGAGTGCAGCTTGAATAAAAATACAGTAGATAAAATAAAATTTGAATATATAGTCTTGCTGTAACAGTATAAGTTAAAAAATGGCAAGAAAAAGCCTACACAAAATTGAAAAAGAATGAGTCTTAATTTTTTGTTGCTGTTTAAAAAAATCATACAAATTTCTCAGCTAAAAGCAGTGTGAATTTATGCAACTAGATCAAACTTAGCTATTGGTCAATTGATCTTCCTCTTGACCCAACTTGAAATTCTTTGTGGTGCAAGTATTTCCTGCTAGTTCCATGAAAGAAAAATTCTTTCCTGGCCTTTTAAATATGCACAGTGGACTTTTTTTTCTTCCTCACTATTTGTATTTTCATCTTTGCATTGTTATTTTATGCTTTTCACTTTGTTCTATTTTTTAATCATTTATGTTGGGTTTTCCAGTTTGTAAAGCACAGGAGTAGATAAGTAGAGATGAGAACTGATGCAAGGGTTTATCTGGAGGTAGGAGTGGGTATGGGAGTTGGAGTGGGTGAGGAGGCAGAGGGAGCAAACTATGTGGGTGGGTGGGGGGAAGCATGAAAAGTTATGTTGATAATGCAACTCATTTAAATATGACTTAACTCTTGGGGAAAAATGAAGTGTTCTTAAATTGATTGTGGTAATGATTGTGATATGACCGAATTGTGTGATATGTGGATTAAATGCCAAGGAAACTGATAAAGAAAACTAAAAGCCACAAGAGCAAACCGGAAAGAGTGGCAGGCTGATGCCAGTAACTGATAACAGCAGAGGCCTCTCATCTCCTACAGATGAGCTAGATTCCCTGTCACTGGGACTCCTCCATCAAAAAAGAAAAAAAATCATGAATTTCTTACACAGCTTTTTAATCAGCAGTTTGAATTTCTAACCTTAGGAGGAATCTATCCTTTTATGAGAATTCACTAAAGTAGGTCCATGATTTCCCTAGAAATATTTTATTGTTTTTCTTAAATTAAAATATAATTTTCATGAGATTTTTCATCAAACTGTGACCTAATTGATAAACTAGACTCCATTTTTCCACAAATTGGCACCAGAATATGCAACTACCACAATAAGAAAAACCAAGGTTGATCATACTGAATGGTACAGTTTTCTTACTTTTAGGATTCTTTAAGAGAACCCTGGCTTATGGAGGTTATACATTGGGCTGGTAACCACAGGTCAGACATGTGAAACCACTAGCCACTCCAAGAGTGAAAGATGAAGCTTTCTACTCCCATAAAATGCTTGAAGACCCACCAAAGCAAATCTGCCTTATTCTATAGCATTAGTATGTGTCTGAATGGACATGATGGCAGTAAGTTTCTTTATGAGAGGAGTCACTAAGTAAATGCTATGTCTTGCAAAAATAAATCTTTCCCTTGGTAATATGAGGGCCTGAATTCTTATCACATATTTAGCAAATTTAGCCCAGAGAAAGAGGGGATGTTAGGCAATAGCAGAATCCTGCCACTTCACACTCATTCAGCAAAACCGGTACCTTATTTTTTTGGTGAGTTTCGTGAACCAGTTCTCACTACCTGTGATTAGGGTTCTCTCTAAATGAGTGCCTGGGCAGACACCCTATGTTATTGTGGTTTCTATAATGTAAAGAGAAAAGTGACAGAGGTTGACATGCTGACATTCATTTCAACTTTGTGTTATATCCACAATTCTTATGAGATATTATGTGTGAATTTCACAATCCCTAAAATGTTCAAAGATCTAAAATAGTGTGAAATCACTTATTAGGTTCAGCAGAAATGGAAAAGGTTTTTAAAGAGATGAACATAATATGTTCAGAGACGATAAGTCACCTGTGTCTAATGTATCAATTCCAAAAGTCTGAGGTCTTTTTGACTACTGCTCAAAGAATGGAATCCAATGCTTACAGTGAAAAGATGATTAATGAAAAGTCACACAACAAATGACACTTGGATAAAAGTGTAGAATATTGCAAGTGAGGTAGCCAATCATGAAGAAATATGTAAATAACTTAAATAAGAGTTGGATTGTTTTAGTGAGGTATTTTTAATATTTTAATTCATAGTTTAAAACTCTTTCTGGATGGACTTATGGGGAGGAAGAAACAGGGTAAAGGAACTGTGGGAAAACAGCACCATAGATTAAAGGTAGGAAATTAGATTAATAACCAACAATGAAGAGGACATAGAGATCCTGGAGGTGTTGAAGCAACAGTAATCTAGCTGAAAGGATTTACTTAGAGGCAGAAGAAAGGCGAGCCTGATGATGGGGCAGAAGGAAGGTAAAAGGGAACAGAAGAAAGATCTAGGAAGTAAAACTATGGATAGAGGTATAAATAGATGCATACATATATAAATACATTAATTCACAAATAAAAATTGTATATGTACACATATATACAGAGCTATTGTATAAAAATTATTTACTGAAATTAGAGTAAAAATTATCTTCTGTAACTGTAAGGTCACTGTTAACTTTTTTTAAAGCTATCTTCTGTTCATTTGCAACTCAAAAGGCTCAATATGCTAAAGGTTAGTCAACATATGAAGACCCGCTCAATATTTGAATCAGGTTTGAGCCAAAGTTTGTAGGCCTATTTGTTGAAGACCAGAGCTTATGTGTATTACATATTTTTATAAATAATAGTTTAGGATTTTCAAACTTGCAATATGTTATATAATGATAATACTTTCAACAAAATAACACTGAGTGGTTTTCAGCATTTTGCTTTAAAATATTTCCTTCTAAGTTTTAATCAAAGTTGTTTGGTTTTGGTTTGTGAATTCCTCACTTAAGTCATCATTTAAAAATAAAGAAAAAATCCAGAGGTATATGTGACTGGGTGTCTGTGATTTACTATGTTATGTATTAGTCTGGGGAGACTAGAGAAACAAATTCATAAATGCACATATATGTATAAGAAAGAGGTTTATATATAAGAGCAATTGAACATTGAGGGTACATCCCAGCCCAGTTAAGTCCAAAGTCATAAGCCCATATGGCTTATGACGACATTAGCCCATATGGCTGATGCCAATCTATAAAGTCCTCTTCAGATTCAGGAAAAACATGAAATGACACCAAGACAATCACAGGCCACTGTGTTCAAAGTCTTGTGCATCCAGTGGTGGTAGAAACATCTCATCGCTGACAGGGGTCTCTCTGTGGTTTCTCAAGCATCTCAGCACTGGCAGAAATCTCTTTGTGGCATTTCCAGCTTCAGACGTCTGGTTACCTCAGGGTAAACCCATGTGGCTTCTCCTCTTGGATGTCTCACAGGTAGTCAGCCTTGTGTCTTGCCAGTAGAGCATCTCCAAGGGACTGAATAGTGAAAATCTCACCTCCAAGGGGGAAATACCACTGGATTTTCCAGAATTCTCAGGAGAAAGCCATGCTGGCCCAGAGGTCTTATGACTATCTCCAGATGGATAGGCTAGACTCCACCCCTACCCTCTTAATCCTAAAATTGTCACCATATTAACTGACTACCACATTTCCTATGACTTAATTATGCCATAATGAGCTTATCACCAACAGATAAGCTTCTGTTTGTTGTACCTTCTAAGATATTTGACAAGCATTTTTCTATAAGCATGGACATACAAAGAACTGATACAAAAAAGGAACTGATACACTAAACTTGAAGTCCACTAAAATAATTTGATTGTGAATAATTCAAAATGCTAAAGGTGATAAGACTTGTGAATTGCAGATTGTGTAAAAATAGAATTAGCCACTAAATTGATTACATATTTTTAAACTTTAAAAATCTTGGAATATTATGTACATTTTGAGTATCCTCTGTGTATAAGGAACCATTTTAAAATGTTTGCTGTGATTTGATCCATAGTCTTGTCTTGGGGAAAGTTCCTATCTCCAGAACACTGCAGTAACCTCTCCTTTGAAGTCCCTGTTCCTCCAGGAGAGTTAAACGTAGGCTGCTCAGCTCCTCAGAACCTCCAGGGACTCCTGTGAGAAAGATGCAGCTATCTGTCCACATGATGATTTTCTAACTTACTTGCTTTCTGGTGTTGCTGCAATTGACTTGGTCACAGTAGATAGACACTGCTATGAAAAAGATGCAGGATTATATTTCTAACCACTCTTCTCTGCCCCAGTTTAGCCAGAAGGCGCTAAGGTGTGGCTTTACTTCATTGGTTTATGGGAATCTTCTGACCTTCAAATGATCATCCTCACAAAGTTGGCATTTTTTAATCTCAAAAACCATGCAAGAAGCATAGGGTGTCTTTTTGACCTTGCAACCTCCCTTTGTTGGTCCCCCTGTTTTCAGGGAATTATCAGTATGCCAGAGTTTTCAGCTTCTGTGAAAAGCAGGGAGGAGTGTTTTACAGAAATTTCCTAGGAGTAGGGGAAGTTATACCAAGGAAGTAAGGTAGCAGAGGTTACCCAGTAGGAACACAGGCTTGGGGCATTTCTTTTGGGTTGGGGACAGTCTTTCCCAAAGAGGATTATAACGTAGTAGAAAAAGGACCAGTCAAGAGTCCTGTCATAATCTCTTTTGCTCTTTTATATGCGAAACCAAGGTGTCATACTTCGAGACTCAACTCCCGAATGCAGCCTTAAGAACTCAGACAACTTTAATTCCCAGACTGTTTTGTTTTTTTTTGGTGGGGTGGGGGGAGTCACTGCCCTCTGATGGGAGTGGGAGGCCCAGCCTTGCTGCTGCTGGATTTGAACTGCCAAGTCAATGGGCCGCAGTGCCACACTCAACCACTAGTCACCAAGGCTCAGCCCAATTCCCAGACTCTTAAAAAATCAAGAACACTTTGTTGTATTCAATTGGCATTCCATAATGCTCACCTTCCTGACATGATCACCGAAGACAAATGTGTGCACAAGCAAAAGAGGTGACGAAAGTTGATGGTGCCCAGCTATCAAAAGTTGTTGCATTTGGGGTCTTAAAGGATTAAAAGTAAACAAGCAGCCATCTGGTTCAGAAGCAAAAAAGCCCACATGGAAGAAGCACACCAGCTTGTGTGACCATGAGATGTCAAAAGGATCAGTAATCAGGCTTCAAGAACTAAAAATCATCTCATTGCATGCCCACCTTTCTGATATGCCCCCTGATGATAAATGTGTGCATAAACAAATGTGGTGAAGTAAGCTGATGATGCCTAGCTATCAAATGATATAGTATCTGGGGTCTTAAAGTAAATGATGCCAACATATGTATAAATATGCTTGATAAAATTGATGTATGAAATATCATGAGCTGTAAGAGTTTCCAATAAAATGACTTAAAAATAAAAAAAACTTTATATTCTTTGTAATAAGTTAGGCAGTGTGGAATTTTAGTCTAAAAACACTATTCTGCATGATCACAAACCAGCTACCATTAAAAAAGGCTCTCAAGAAAATCTGTTAACATTTCAAATGTTACATCTTATACCCAGCCAAAATTCAGGCTACTGATCAATGAACTGTGTCAGCCCTTCCTCAACAGGTAGAAATGTGTCTGTGCCAAAGCAAAACAGGCATTGGTTCTGCCCAAATCTACAGCCCCTAATATGCTACATAAGCTACCAGGAAAAATAAAAAAAAATCAGGGAGTATTAGTGTACTTACAGAAAGAAAGACATGTATACATGAATATGCAAACATTAGAAAGCATGGTCTAAAAATGTCCTTGGATATTTTTTTCTGTAAGAAGAAATTGCTATTTCTTGCCTTTCATTTCAATTTGTTAGACCAATTCCTTCCTGCCTGTTTTTATAATATTCTTATCACAAATCTTACTTGAGAGTAAAATAGGGAAGAGAGAAATGAATAATTATATTTGCTCTTAGTCTTATATTGTTCTTGGGAAAAACAATAATGATGGGTGTAAAACTCTTTTGTGTCAATATGACTGTGAGAATTTTCTCTCTGAAAACCTTTGGTATGACTGTCAAAGAACTTTCTGAAATAACAGATGCAGTCAATCCTAGAAAATAACCTTGACTGAACACCATGAACAAGTCTAACCTGTGAACAACTAGAGCCTCAAGCCTATCATTGCTCCCCATACATAGAGTGGATTAGGAGAGATTTTTGTTTATGTATGCAGGGTGATGATACTGTACATTGCATATAAGCAGGGAACAGCTGCATCAGGAGAGACTTCACCCCAGATACCATCAAATACTGTGTGTATAAAATCTCTCAGGGGAAGCTAGGTTGAAATAGGTCCACAATGGATAAAGCTAAACAGAGCATATGCGTTCACACCAACATCTTGGGACTAAATTTATCAGAGTCCCTTGACACACACACACACCCCACACAATATTCCTGAGAGTTTTGTGTATATAGAAATCCTTAAAAATAATTGGCAATAAATACTAAGGCTTATAATGAGGACTAGTTAACTGTTAAGATTTCCTTCCTCCTAGGAGTCTCCAAAGGAGCCCTGGTTACTTAGATGTTACTTACTGGTCTGATGTCCTCAGAGTCAGGAGTTCGAAACGAGCCACTCAAAGGGGGAAGGATGAGACTTTCTACTCCTGCAAACCATTGTTGTCTAGGGTCACTCTGAGTCCGCATTGAGTCGATGGCAGTGAGTTTGGATTTCGAAGTTTATAAAATTATCTTACAATGTTCAATAATGCTCAATGTCTTCCAAAAGTACATCTTTCTCTTAGGAGAAGGGGAAACCGAATATCATGTAGAAAAATAGAGAAAACATGTTTTTGAATATAAAAACCACAATCATTTTTATTCATGAAACTTTAAAATGGACTACTTTGTATTTATTTTCAGGTGTCAAAAAATAGTTAAGACACAAAATTTATAATGTGAAGAAACTGAAAACAGAAGTCAGATTAGAAACTAGTTTGGAACTACTGCTACCTTAGGAAGGCAAGAGAAAAATTAAAAATCTCCAATTAGCTCCTAGGAACATTTGACAATCTCTGAAAGAATGAAACTTTATTAAAATAGAATGTGGTAATGGATATGGTGGTAATTCATTTCCTTATTATTCTTATGTTTTATAATATTTATTTCACATGAATTTTATGACAAAGCCCAGAAAGCTCATGCATGGAATCCTTAACAGTTGTCAAGGTTAATAGGCAACTTTAATTTGTCAATTGCTATCATTACTGTTCACATTTAGTTAAACATAAAAATGAGGTTTCCACTGTGCCAACTAATGGTGTTCTTTGTATGTTGAACCACCTATGATATTTACATTTAAATACATGAGCATAAAGAAAAAGACAGTATGCATTGATGCTATTGCAGTCTCATTCCTAAAAAGGAAAAAAATATGGATTGATCTTACAGTATTAAACATTTCATGTGTAAATTTGAATTCATTTTCTCTAAATTAATTTTTATAAATCTATTCACTTAAATTGGTCAATGCCATAGTCCTATGGTAAAGAATGGATTCATTTCAATATGTTGTTATTTGCCATCTCTGACCCATTGCAACCTTAAGCACAACACAGGGGAAATGACTGTGCTGTCCCCACTGTCGTTCCTGTGCTTGATCCCGTCACTGCAGCTTTGCTCCTTTCCACTGCCTGTTTCATATGCGATGTCCTCTCCAGGGACAGTGTGTTTAATATTAGTTTGAATAGAAGTTTCGTAATTACTCAAATATACACAATTCCTCTAGGAAAAATTGTGACTTGGTGGGAGAATATAGGAATCTGCTCAATATCCTCCTTTGAGATACTTGCATTCCTCTTCCGTCACATAATTTTCAGAAGAAGCATGGTTCCAATCAGCTAGTCAATCAGTACTCATTTACCTCTGATGAAGGGATTGTAAGGAAAGTAGTTGCAAGTTGGATTTGTAAGTGAAGAATTTTGTTAAAAAATGAATTTTGATAACAATGACACCTGTAAAATGTTGATTGAGTTTTACTTTAAAATATATAGTATTAGGAAGAGTACTTTCTAAAAATATGTACATAATTTTAACATTTTAGATGAGTGAAGAGGATGAAACCCCAATTATTTGTTACGAGCTTATATTAAAACAATTTAATAACTGGCCTTGCATTTAAATGTGTTCCTCTCTCTGACAAACAGTAATTATAAAAGTACTAATTGTGCAAAAGTAAAAGATCTCAATTAACTAACCCTAAAGGCTATCTGATGTAATGAAGTTGATATGCTTACATTAAAACAAGAAGCATAGCATATATATTTTTTTCAGAAGGACAAGTTGAACTGCAGTTTATATCAATTTTTGTAAGTTGCAATGTACATCAAATAATGACATTCACTTAGGTAAGAAAGAATTTAAAATATGTAAAACAAGCCTTTCTTTGTGTAACATTTGGTTTCAGAGGTGATTAAAAATGTTATCGATTCCATCAGGGATAGAGATATTCCCCAACTATCCTAGGGTATCAAATATGTTCTCTAACCTTTTGCAAGTTGACAACAGTAACTTCAACAACTCATACTCAATGGGATTGTCCAAGCAGGCTGGGAAGGCAATGAACCCCATTTGGACCTTGATGAACAAAACTATTACAACACATTTCATAAAAATATCATCTTCATAGGGAAAGAGGGACCAAACTTCTGCACGATGTTCCAAGATATGAATGAACATGGACAGCATGGAGCAGAGGGCCAGTGGAGGGGTCTTAGGGTCCAGCCCCAATCCCAACTACAAAGAAAGCCACTCCTCCGTCCAGAAGAATTTACTTTAGAGGGCAGCACTGAAACTATAGCTCAGGCAGAGGGACATGTCTGACCAGAGTACACTGGAGCAGATGAAGGGGAGGAAGAGAGAGTGAAGCACATCCTGTCCCACAAAACCTTGAGGGCGTTATCCCCACACAGAGGACCATATGGCCAGCCCCACTATTAGATATGATGCCACTCGCTGTCCCAAGGTTCTATGGGGAAAAAACACAGGAGACACAAGATGAGGATTGCACCCAGTTTGACCCTACCACACAGAGACAGAATAGTAAGGGCATGCAGTAGAGCTGCAGGGGCAGCAGAGCATGTAGGTCACAAGGAGTGCTACGAATAGACTTTGAGGCCAGTGCATGGTACTCCATCAGACTCTATGGGAAGACATTCCTAGAGTTCAGCAAGCAGACCTTGAACTGTTTACAGATTTTTCTTTTTTATTATTATTTTTTTACTTATTTATATGTTTTTTCTGGACATTGGTGTTTTTGTTGTTATCATTGTCTTGTTTTCTTTTGTCACTTCATCTTGCAATGTCTTATTTTTTGTGTGCATATTATTATCTCTGCAGGTCTATCTAGATAAGATAGGCTGGATGAACAGAGTGAAGGAAAAAACAATGGGACCTATGGTTCCTGGGGCATGGGGGCGGACAGGGAGAGGAGGAGGTGGGGGAACGGAGGTGGTTTTGACCAAACCAGGGACAAGGGAACAACAAGTGATCCAAAATCAGTCACAAGGAGGGTGTGACAAGGAGATTGATCAAGGCTAAAGAAAACAAGAGAAATTACTAAAACACAAACGAAGGCTGAACGTGATAGTGGAACACTAAAATTTCTGAACATGATAGTGGGACCCTAAAATTCTGTAGTTTTAAATGAAATTAAGGATAATGAATATATCAGCCTGGCTGATATAAGTGATTAAGGTTTGGACCACTAGAACTCTACTTTAGAAAAGTCCCATGGAACAGTTGAAGGGGTCTCTGTGAGTAAGAATCCGTGTTACAACAACTATTTGGCCTTTAAATGAAGACTGTGGGACCAAAAATAAAAAGAGAAGGCATACTGTGATTTCCAGCTTCCTTTTGACTTTTATAAACCTGTGCAATAACATTATCCTTGCAGGCAATATTTTAACATTTGAAAATATATATTGGAAATATATAGTGAAGATCCATATTATAAATACTGCTTATACATAAAATATTCAAAAAACATAAATACACATGAAAACCTTTGCGTTAGTAAAAAAGAATTCACTATTCCAGTGAAAAGAATAATGAACATGGTCTACACATTGTTTCATTTTAGCTGAAATGAACAAAACTAAGCAAAGGTAATATTAATATGTCACTTGTATGAAAAATTGTTTATGGTACTTTGCCCCAACCAAAGACCATAAGGCTAGAAATTGGAGGAAAGTTTGTTTTTATTTAGTAGTATTGTTTTTATCCTATCATATAAAAATAATAATACATATGATAGAAAATAAATTACTAAAATTAAAATACCAAATATAAAAATATACCAAAAAAATCAAATATTCATTTATGAATATAGAAAGACAATCACCAGGTGTGTAAAATCATGAAGGCTCTGTCTTGGAATTACCTCAATGGCAGTGAGTTTGGGATTTGTTTGGCTTGTTGGGTTTCTCTCCTCTCTACCAAGTCTTGAACTGTGATTTGCTTTTAAGCCTGAGCAAGCACTGAAATGCATACCATGGCCCCATTAACATCTCCTGAGAATTAACTGACCACAGCTAATTTAATTTGACATTTCCTGTCAAATCTAGCCAGCCATGAATTTGGCGCCTTCTCTCTTTTTTCTAATATTCTTAGTGAAAAGTCTTCTTGCTCATTATGCTAAAGAATTAGAAACAGGAGATATTCCAACAAGTTGTAATAACCTCATCTACTAACTTGGCTGCATTCCCTAAACAAAAATCTGTTAATACCATTGAAACAAAATTATATAATATTTCTGATTCATGTCTTTTCATTCTCTCTTGACCTAGTTCTGCAACAATACTATTTTTTAAATTAGATATAGAAACCACTTTTATTAATTCACAATGTTGACAAACACCATCCTCTCTCAGTTCTTCTCCTCCATCTGTTTACACTGCTATCAGTCTCTTTGTCCTTCATTTTTGTCCTTGCCATCACTTAATAATTTCATGCTTCAGGGCTAAACTCTGATATCTCTCTTCTTTATCAAAATACACTTATCATTTTCTAGATTTAATGATTCTAAATATCATCTAAAATTAATGATGCCTGCATTATGTCAGTCTTAACTCCACTACAAGTTGTGGGCTTGTATCCAATTGTGTTACTAACCTCTCTTATTTCCATAGGCTTCTCAAATTCATTCTATATATTCCCTGTCACATCACAAAACTCATTGTACAGACACTTCATTTTTCTTTCATTTTTGCCAAATCTTTTTTTATCTATAATTGTTGTACATTAGAATATTTTTCATTAGCATATTTTATTGACTCTATGCTGACTATATATATAAATAAAACATCATCTCTACCCATAATTATTACAACTAACATCTAACTAGATTTATATTGTAGCTGCTATTTTGCAGTTGTAGTTATTCTCAGAGTACACCCTGAATCAGATACCATCATTTTCTCATACTCTTGAAATGGCTTTCCACTTCCCCCACAAACCAGACCCATAGCCATTGAGTCTATTCTGACTCACAGTGACTTTATCAGGCAGAATAGAACTTGGGGTTCCTGAGGCTGCAAATACTTATAAGAGATTGTTGGGCTTAAACTGTTGAAGTTGATGTTATCAACCCATAGTGTAATGCACTAAACCATCAGTATAAAGATGGCAAGCTTTTCACATACTTATTAGGAGAAGGACATCCTGATGGTTTAAGAGGGGCAGATAATAGGAACAAGACTCTGGATATGGATTGACACAATGACTCAATCCGTTGGCACTGTGGCAACAATAGGCTCATGCTTAAGAACCATTATGAGCATAGCACAAGACGAGACAGTTGCACATGCTTGGTCTTTATAGGTCACTCTTAACAGCAATGATAATCAGGTCCTGAAGGCTATATCCTTTCTTCTCTGCTGTTCTTTCTTTCCTTTCCCACACTCTCCATTTTATTTCCCCCACTAACTCCCACTAGCATTTTTGCTTTATCTAACAAATGAATCTTTGTAATGACTCACCGATGTTCTTTTCCTTGAATTTTCACCTCTACACTAAGATAAAGGCTGTTGCTTCTTTTAATTTTTACCTTCTTCCCCTGGCACTTCTGAACTCATTCCTTATTTATTTTTTCTCTATGGCATCACTATATGAGAAAAATATTTGATGTATGTTTTTTATTGTATATCTCCGTTCCCGGAAATTCAATATATGACAAGGTCATTAAAAATGAAATTAAAAGATAATGAAGTCTCCCATGAGCTTTTTGAAGCCCCTTTGTACACGAGACTTGCGATGTTCAGGTTGCTTTTTCCTTTTTTAATATTTAAAGGCTTGACACTTTTAAAAAATTCATTTTATTGGGGGCTCATGCATCACTTTTCACAATACATAAATACATATATTGTGCCAAGCACTTTCACATGCCTGCTGCCATCATCATTCTCCAAATATCCACTTTTCCACTCAGATTCTTCATATCAGTTTCTCATCCTTTCCCCTCTGTCCTTGCCCCCTTCCCCCACCAATGCTCAATATTTTATAAGTTATTATTGTTTTTGTCATATATTACACTGCCTGATATCTGCCCCCGCCCACTCTTCCAATGCTTTTAAATGTAATATAGTCACTTAAAAAAGTGTCTGGAACAATAAAATAAATGTTGACTGAATCTGCCAAATAATGCCATACTGGTTTTTATAGTTGTCTAATATTCAAATTCTGATGATTTTGAAGTTCATATTTCACCAGAATTAATTTCGTTATTGATTTTTTGTGAATATTTTAGCAAATTTATATATTTATATGTGTTTGTCTCTTTGCCTACTGGTCTCTGAATTGTTAAATGCACTTTAAAATAGTCCATGAAATTTAAACTTTAATATAGTTAAAGGCATATAAATATATGTGTGTGTGTGTGTATATATGTTCTCAAAGAAGAAGTTTACCACCTACTACCTCCATATACACAGTTAAAGGTTTATTTGGGAATATTTATCAGATAGATAATAGATGATAGATAGATCTGCATAAGTGTGTGTGTGTGTGCAAAAAGCTCACAGGAAAGTTCATATATATATATATATTCTCTATGTGTCGGACTAGATTTTCTATAGAAGCTAAAACATTGACTTGGATATGTATGCACATAGAAACATATTTACATCAAGAAATGGCATGCAGACTTGTAGAAGTTGGTAAGTACAGTCTGCTTCGAGTATATGGGTGGGATGTAAGGTGAAGGATTTTCCTGATTCATATAGCTATAGGTATTGACCAAAAAGAATCAAGAAGACGAAGCAGAAAGAATACAGACTGGTGACTGTAGACGTGAATGAACATAAGGTCAAACAAGCGAATGAATGACGGGTTTGGCAGGCTATATCGAAGGAGATTGGTAAATGGGTTAGGTAGGGTTCTCTAGGGAAACAAAGCCAATAATGTCTGTATATCCTGTAAATAGGAAGAGAATTACATCAGGAAATGGTTTATGCAATTCTAGAAAGAGTTAACCACAGCCCCATGCAAACCCAAGAAGTACATTGAGGGCTGAGCAGCCAACACAATTGGAAACTGAGGAATCAGCTCTGGATGAGGAAGCAGTGACACCTGCAGGCTCAGGCTGGTGCATGATGCAAAATCCACTTCCTGCAGAGGATGAAGGACCAAGGAGGAGTGAGCTCTCTTAGTTTTGCTTCTCTGTACATTGTCAATTTAAGGTTTCCTAATGAAACCTCCTTCAGTCATATCAAGAAGCCCGTGACCAGATAAAGGAGGTGATAATCTATTCTATGCTTCCTAAAATTTCTCTGCTGCTTCACAGTGATCCCATCACGTAGCTAACAACAATGTGATAGAGCATATCATGGGAGAATGCTGACCCACTCAAGTTGACATCGAAGCTAACTAACACAACTATATTTTGTCAACTTGATAAGGAAGGTGAGCATAAGAACAAAGACAAGTTACTTAAAAAGTTTGTATAGTCAGTAAAGAATTTCAAACATTCATACTCGAAAGACTAAGAAATATGTCCCTATTTTGTTACTTTTTAAAAATAGTTTTTCTAGATCCCAGAGTGGTTGCTAATAATATGCTGCATATTATGTCAACATATTTGCTATTAAAGTTTTCTTGTATTACTGTAGACAAAATAATTATAGAAATTTTCTATATATACACCCACACATTTGAAATTTTACATTTTCATAAAGTTGCTGCCAATACATAAGAGGAAATCTATTGTGTTACTGGACTTTAACTTTGGAAAATTTAGAAAATGGCCTTCCTACTTTGTACTTTGTACTATCTACCTGTCACTGATCAATGGAACCCTATTTTACACTCCACTTTTTGGGAATGAGAGGACCTTTGTAAATTGTCATGAATACTAAAACAAGGAAAATCCTAGCACTCAGGCCAGAGCACAAATCTAATTGCAGATATTCATTTAAAAGTATATGTAGGTAAAGGCAATACATTTGTATAGATGAGATAAAGTGTTTAAATAAACAATTTGGCATTTAATATAGAATACAACACATGAATTTCTATTTTATAATTACAAAAAAGAAATTCTTTAACTACCCCACTGTTTTGGTTCCAATCCATGAAATCGCAATGATTTCCAGTATTTCATAGTAGATGAGGGATTCATTTTCCTTCACCTGCAATATAATAACATAAACAAAAAACAGTAGGGGCTGAAGGACCCAACCATGAAGCAAGTTCATTTGAGTTTTCTGAACAAAATGGGAAAACAAGTCCATTAGAAATGAGAGAAGACACATTTGACATGATGAAGCGAAAGATGAGGACTAGTGAGGCAGGAAGAAGGCAAATGGGGTGCAAAGGGCATGGCGGAGCAGAGGAGATCGAGGCCAGAGGGTTTTTAGAGATGCCAGAACTTACAGACATTGGTTTTTTTTTGCCAGTTTGTTTCCCTCTTCATTTTTTGGTCTACTGCTGTAAATACACTTGCTATTTTCATGTGCACCCAAAGACAATACAAAGCTAACAGATTGCCTAAAGATGGGGAAACAGGGTGATACCAGTGATCTGTGAAATTATCCTGTAATTCTATATTTACACAGATCTGATTACCAATATAGATAAATACCTTGTTGTTGATGGGTATCTTACTTAAGTTCTATGTAATTTATATTTGCAAACAATTAAATGTTTACCACATCTATATATTCTTAGCATGTCATTAGAGCTATAAAGGATCCCCAAAATTTTTATTCCATGAAGTAGTATTAATAGACAATAGAACATATTTACAAGTTGGAAAAAGGTCTCTTGCAATCAATATTGGATATGATTTGAAAAATCTATCATTTTAAAAATACAGGTAGTGCAATATTTGACAATTTAACACTTTTTCACATGTGCAGTTCAATCATAATTGCATCTTATGTAACAGGGGGATTAACAATAAGATTGGAGGTAAACTTGATGGACCTCACAACATGCTGACAAGTGTATTGCTATGCAAAGGCAGCACTTCCTTTGCTGTAATGTTTTGTAGTTGTGAAATAAAAATTGAAAGCAAAAAAAAATTTTAAGCGAAAGCAAGAAAGAAAGCATTTAATGACAATGAAGCTAGTCCTACCACTTAATGACTTTGTACAAGTTCTTAATTCTCATGCTACTCTAAATGACTCCATTGTCCTGCAACATTTGGGAGGGAATAAATGAGTCACCTTGTTTCACACCGTGAAGTGTCATCTTTGATATTATTAGTGGTTGCAATGTATTAGACAAACTGATTTTATGTGCTGGAGCAAACCCCATGGCTCATAAACTCAACAGAGGTGAATGAGTTATGATAGTTTTAGAAATATACTAATGAAATTCTGCAAACATCAGTATGGTACATTAGTCTTCATCACATTTGGCTTTATTAAACACGCAGATAAATGGGAAGCTGTCACGTATGCCAATTGTTTTGCTTTAACAAAATGTCCTAAGGAAATTTATGACATTCTAAAATTTTATTTTCCCTCTAGATATTTTAGTCATGTGTAAACAATAAAATCTAATATTTTGAATATTAGAGACACTTTATCATTTTATTATTACCATCTTATTTTTAATCCAGAAATGATAATACATTAGTTGCCATACATAAATTAAGGACACTGCAAATTAAAGACTCGATGTGTTCATCTTTGAACGAATTCCCCTTTTTCTAATTTACTAATCACAATGTTCTTGTCTAGGGACTGGTCTTGTGTTAAAACCTGTGTAAGATAAGTAAGAAGAAGAATCGCCATGCTTCCTTTCAAAAAGCATTCTGGCTGAGTGCCGGTGGCATACGTGGTTGAGTGCAGGACTGCGGCACAATGGGCTTGGCGGCCAAATCCAGCGACGGCTTTCAGGAGCAGCACTGGGTAGCTCCCACCACCACCAGAGGGCAGAGATGCCCAAAACAAACAAACAAAAAAAGCATTCTGACTGCACTTCCAAAACAGGTGGTTCTTCTATCAGTCCACAGTATGCTGCTCTGCTGCACAATCTCATGGTCCTAGGGCTGCTCCTGACCACAGAGAGCTGTTTTTCTAACAGGGAGTATCTAACTTCTGCTCCTTTCCACCATTGGAACAAATATCCAGTGGGAACCCTTTTTGATCCTATGATTTGTCATGAGCAAACCCATCAAAATCCGTCATGAGTGAAGTCATTTTCAGCTGGAAAGGCTGCAGTGCCTCTTCTGCTTGCATAGCTTGTTCTTGAGTTATTTCTTATTTATCCTGGCCCAAGGCAACCCCCACAGTTCCCTTCCCCCCAATCCCAAGAGGCTCCTTTCAGCACAGCTGGTATAAGAAATGCAGTAATTGCGCCAAATGAGGTATGAAAATCCTCCAGGACAGCAGTACCCTAACCAAAGTCTGTAATTGCTTAACCACTATGGAGCCCAGAGAGGCCTATATTTTACCTATATCAGTCTTTTGTTTGTTTGTTTGTTTTTTGGGGCATCACTGCTCTCTGGTGGTGGGAGTAGGAGGCCCAGCCCCACTGCTGGAATTAAACCTCCGTCCCAGTGGGCCGCAGTCCCGCGCACAACCACTACACCACCGTGGCTCAACCCTATATCAATCTTGAGAATGACTTTCATCTTACTACACTGCTCCTATGAATTTGACCAATAACCCAGGGCATTGCATTTTGTTTCCCTTGACCACCCAGTCTCATTCCCATAAACCCCTCTGGGATGAATAGTGGCTGCTTTGATGGTTAACATAATATCACCAATAAAATGGAACAGCACTACTGCCTCAGGCCAGACCCTGCTACTACGTGCGGCAGTCAGTAAGGAGGTGCAAATGTTCTTGAGGCAGCACAGCAATGGTTCTTTGGCCATCTTAATGATGAATGGTTCTTTGTTCTCCTAGGGAAGAAAAGCATTGCCTACTTCTCTGAAGTGGTAATACCTTACCAGGGAAAGGGAAAATTTACCTGCTATGTCCATGATCAAAGGTACTACTGCACTCAATGGAAGGCTACCTTATTCAATTCCCAATAATAGACTGCGTCATTTCTATATTGAATAGTCTTAGACTCTTATGTCTGTATTAGATCAAAGACATGACATCTCTTACATCTTACCTTGTGTGAATGCAACTCCACTGAGTCAATCCCTGATATCACTCACTGATCAGTCATTGTTACCATATATAGCAGCTTGATAAAAAAACATCAAATTCAAAATATGAGGTGAATTGATGTTTTAAATTGAAAATATCCTAAAATAATTCTGTTCCCTAGAACTAACATAGCAGGAATCAATTTCTGCACATCTTATTTTAGTGCAATTTTGCACAATGTTATAAGCAAATTAGATATGAGGATATTTACAAATTCACAAATAAAAAGCTAAACCAGCAAAGAAACAAAAAAATCATCTTGATAATTGCACATGGCATCAATAAATTTAGAGTGGAACTAACATTGGAACCACTGGAAGAAGTGGTTGCAACATGTATCACTTTCATCATTTTTTTAGGAGAAGAAAACATCACTGTCTTTGCTTTAAAATTATATTTTAATCCTTTTATTGGGGGATTCCCACAACTTATCACAATCCATACATTAAGTCCATTGTGTGTCAAGCACATCTGTACATCTGCTGCCCTCATGGTCATAATATTTGCTTTCTATCAAAGGCCTTGGCATCAGCTTCTCATTTTTTCCCTCTCTTCCTGTCTCTCCCCACTCATAAACCCTTGATAATTTATAATTTTTTACTTTGTCATATCTTACACTCTCCAATGTCTCCCTTCATCCACTTCCCTTTTGTCCATACCCCAGGGAGGAAGTTCTATGTAGATCTTTATAATAATTTCCCCCTTTCTACCCCAGCTCACTTTAAATTTTAAGTGTATAGCTGTGGTGTCAATTACATTTATTGTGTTGTGCATCATCACCATTAACTGACAAATGTTTTCCATCACCCCAAATGTAGATAGTTTCCACTGTCTGCCTTTAAGTCCCTGATAAAAACTAACATATTTTTTTTTATTTTTTTAAATTGTGAATTAGGTGAGGGTTTACATTTCGTATTATCAATCTTTTATTCAGCAATATAAATGACTTATCAAACATCTAATAGCTTTCCCTAAGCCTTCTATGGCTACACGTTTGTTGGTCTTATCAAATCCTAGAAGGTGTGCTTCTTTCATGTGCACTTAGTCGACTTCCCACTTAGGTTGTTGCTTGTTCATACTCAAACTATAAGACCCCAGAAGATGTTTTATACAATAGCCAGGCACCATCTAAATTTTTTACCCCATTCCTTTCTTGGAGGCAAGTATGTAGCAGGATCATTATGTGAGAAGAAATGGTTTTTAAATTGGAGCTGAGATGTAGTGCAGCCCTCAAATCATTTCTGAATCTTTGTCTGGACAGTTGGTATTTTGCTTTATTTGTTTGTGTTTGAGGTCTTTCAATTTATTCTTATTTGGGAATTAATTCAAATATCATGTCATTGCATCGTTCAATACCAAGAAACAGAATTGTACCATTGCTTCCATAATCATTACTCCTGGGTTTTACTTACTTAAAAACAAGAAAAAAATCATGTTGAATCCAAGAAACACTGACTGGTGGAGGGAGCTGGAGGTAGTTATGCTTAGTGAAATTAATCAAGCACAAAAGGACAAATTCCACTCCATTGTTAAATTAAGCAGAAAAATGGGCCAAATCTCAGCCTGTAGGACATCCAAATTATTGATTGGGGGGCCATGCAGCCTGGCAAAGAGCCTGGCCACTGCCAAGGAACAATCCCCCACTCACTCCAAGCTCTTTGTAAGCATTCTGAATAAGTATTTAGATCACACTGAACCGGAGGACCCCTCATATCGGTGGGGTTCCAATGGTCAAGGCAGGGAAAAGGAGCTTGCATAATGCGAGGCTGACATGTGTATCTGTGGTAAGCATCCCCCCTCCTCTCCACCTCACCCCGACTCCCTCAGGTAGGAAGGATGTGGATGGGAAAAACAGCTCCGGGGTGGGGGTGGGGCAGCAAACTCATCTGGGAAACACAATGGCAATTCTGTTTGTAGGAAAAGAAGGAGTACTGACCTCCAGGTCTTGGGAAGAGTGACAGAAAATGCTTTTGGGAATACTATGGGGGGGTGTGCTTTGGAGGCATGCACTAGATTGACCCAGGCTTCTGATTGCATCCTGAGGACCCAGGGTGGTGTCTTGCTGAGTTGGGACACTAGATTCTGGATTTCAGGGTGCACACCATGCTATAAAGTCTGCAGCAATGAAATCTCACTTGGGAATTCCCCTGGGTGGTTTGGACTCTTCCTCAGATACAGCTAGAACATGAAGACTTAAGGCAGAAAATACAAGGCTTTTTTTTTTTTTTTGGGGGGGGGCGGCCATCACTCATCACTGCCCTGGTGGTGGGAGTAGGAGGCCCAGCCTTTGCTCCTGGGAGCCGGAATCGAACCTCCATCCCAGTGGGCCGCAGTCCCGCACACAACCACTACGCCACCGGGGCTCAGCCCGAAAATACAAGGTTTTTGAGGAAGTAGAAGACACCTATTCCAATTTTGGAGAGCTCTTGGTAGGTGGACAAATAAGGTCTGGTACATCCATCCCTTATAAGGTGTCTGAAGAAACAGGACCCTTGATATGGAGGATAATGCAACTATGCAATCAATAACCAAGAAAGTTAAAACCACAGCCTACAATTCTAATGGCATATATGTCAAACACCAATCTACAAAGTCCTTCTTTAAACTTACAAAACATACACAATGATGCCGAATGCAGGAGGTGCACAGGTCAGTGGGTATAAAGTCTTTGAATGCAGTGGCGATGTTAGCTTCTCTGTGCTGGCTGCTCCAGCATCCAGGCCTATATCAGGGGAGGTCCATGTGGCTTCTCCTCAGGGATGTCTCTCAGGAAGTGAGCCCTGCTAGCTGAGGCAGGCAGCCTTACCCTGGTACAACCATCCACAAATAAGAGACAAGAGAACTAGAAAACCAAAGCTCACTGAACCATTTTTCTCTCCACCCTACAATTACTCCCACATGTGTTTATTGGCCAGGTTGGCACAATGAGCCTTAACTATCTCAGTTGCTTACACAGTTTCCCAGGCTACAGTTTTTACTTGATAGTGTGGTTAGACTAGGGGGAAATGTTATTTTCTGGCAGGTCTTCTCAAAATGTAATAATTTTAATCTTTACTGGTATTGCAACTTCAATGAATTCAATATTTAAAGTAAACTTAAAACAAATATATATCTATGTATATGATTTGATGTATGTGATTTGAATTGCCAGATCTAAAGGATAGTTTTTACTAACATAGTTAACTGTTTAAGATACAATTTACTAAAAATAATTTTGCCAATAAAGTATATTGTAATATAAAAGAAATTATTGAACACTTTCTTTCAGAGAATAATATTACATACATACAATTTGTTTTTTAAATAAGTCATTAACTAAGATATTTGTGTACAAAATAATTCTAATTTGATACCTCTGTTTCTCTGCAGCAAAACAGTATAAACCTGCCATTTTTATTTTACAAAAGGTTTAAAAATATTTTAAAAATTGTCAAAGTTGGCTGAGTCCTGGTGGTGTAGTGGTTGTGCGCGGGACTGCGGCCCACTGGGATGGGGGTTCAATTCCATGAGCGGCTCCTCAGGAGCAGAGACTGGGCCTCCTACTCCCACCACCAGAGGACAGTGATGCAAAAAAAAAGATTGTCAAAGTCAATTTTCTCAATACACTATTTTTAGTTAAAAAAGAAGCTCCAACTGTAAAAATTATAGTATTTATATGTGACATTTGTTTTAGAATGACTTTCCCTTCAATTTTTATAATATATAGCTACAGTTTAATCATTTTTAAAGGCTTTCTAAATTCAAAGTTGAAATATTTTCTACCTACAAACTTTTTTCTGCAACTGTTGGAATTAAAAGACAGATTATTGATAAGGGTCAAGTATTTTGTTAGAAAAACAAAGTAGTTTACTGAGAGAAATAAAAACTTGGAAATGAAAATATCTGGAATAGAAACCAAAAGATTTGTATTACATGGAAGTTGAATGTTTATGCAAAGGTGTGTCTATCAAGATAGCTTATGGACGCTAACCTACTGCAAAAGAAAGGGACACTGTAAATAGTCCATGTGACTGGCTGCTAACTGAAGTTTTGATGGTTTAGATTCACCTGGAGTTTCTCTAGAAGAAAGGATAAATATGAAATACTTTCTAGGAATATATGTTAAATAATGCAATAAACATTCCTCTATGTGTTTATTAAAATATCTATATGTCATATAATATGAATGGGACATTTTTTTTCAGTGTACAAGTCATAAAAATTCCCTGTCACACTGAGATGTTTTCCAAGGATATCCATGTCCATCTCTAAACAAGATACAATCTTATATCAAATGGAAACTTTCAGGTATGATCAGGTTAGTAATGTTGAAATACGAATGTTATTATCAAATATTCAGGTGGCCAATACATCTATGAGGTACATATAGGGTCAGTGTGCTTTGTGGCAGAACCAAATTCACTGCTGACGAGTCAATGCTGACTGAGAGTGATCCCCTAGGAACTTGGGAAACTGTCACTGCTTACAGGCGTAGATAGCCCCACCTTTCTCATGATGAGGTGGTTTCCAACGGCCAATCCCGGTGGTCACAGACCCTGCCCAAGCACTACATGAGAATGATGTTCAATTATTTGACATTCTTGATGGAAAAGTCGACATATATTGAAATACCTTGAAAAACCTAAAGGCTTATAACATATGGAGAAAGAATATTCCAATTAGAAGGAATGAAAAAGGTGAAGCTCTAAAGGTGGAAGTAGATTTGGCTTATTTATGAAACAGAAAATAGACAAGTATGAATGCAACAGAAAAAGATGAAAAAAATCATAGAAAAAAGTCAAATTATCTGAATGTAATAACTCAGATGCTTTTAGTATGTACTTTTATAGATACCTTTTATCTTGGACTGAGCTTATTAAATTATATTTTCAGTTAACAGTTAATAAACAGTTTATTTGCTTATGTCTTATACTATCATTTTAATTACTGTGAGAGTCGTCTATGTTGCTATTGTTATTTGTAGAGTTGAACTTTGATTAAAGTCAATCATTTCTACCAGGGAATGTCAAAAGTTCATGAAAAAAACTCCATTATCATTTAGTTCCATTTTTCCATGACCTTTTAAGGTAGTGTGTCAATCCATCTATTTCATGGTTTTAAGTTTTGTTGGTCCTCTAGTAATTAATATGATGTACAGTTTTGAAATTAATCTTTCCTGATTATGAATTCATATTAAGGCCAATTGTAGCACATCTTCACTTTCAAGGAACATTCTGGTTATATTTTTCTAAGATTGATTTGTTCTTATTTTAGTCGTCTATGATATATTCAATGATATATTTTTCACCACTGGCATATTTCAAACTGTGTGCTATATTTCTTTTTAATTAATCAACACTCATTGCATATGACATGATTGAATAAGAAATAACTTTTGTAAGATGAATTTAGTCAGTCATTAAAGTAATATATTTGATTTTTAAAACATTAAAGAGTTCTTCTGCAGCAGGATTTCCTTATGCAATACATTTATATCTGTGATGGGACTCCATTCAGCATCTCATCACTGCCCTTAGGGAGATTTTAAGTATAAAAAATATATATCTTGTATGTAGTTTGTTTATAAGTTTTAAAATATTAATAAAATAGAATAATATCTAACAATTAAACTATTTAAGATATGTCCATACTGCTTCTTGATTGATAGCTTCACTTGTCATATATTATTTGCTTTTATCTAAGCATCATTGGCTGCGTGAATTTTCCTTAATCATATTTTCACTGTACGAGTAGTTCCCCATTCCTTTAGGCCAATTAGAAAACAACCATTGCCTTTGACATATTACACAGAGGCAATTTCTTTCCTCTGAAAATGCTATGTTCATCTTTGAAAACCCCTTTCCATGTCTGTTGAACTTACAACAATTGCTTTGGCAATATTAATAGGTCTTTGACACTTCAAGGAATTGCATCACTCACTCATCATAGTTCACAGAAACTGCTGCATAACAAAACTGAAAGCAATGGCAGCGTGTCACCCCTGGTGGTTTGGCACTTTTGCTCCTTCATATTGTATGTTTGTTTACTGAAATAACGTGCACTGGGGATAAAAATATAGTGATTTATAGAAAGCTTGAGTTTCATTAAGTGCAAAGTAAATATTGCAAGCATAGTTCCATCAAATGGTTTTGCTCATTAATGGAATATGTGTCCTTAGAATATGTTGTAAGTGAATATTAAAAAAGAATAGGAAATGTAAATTTGTGATTTCTACATGGAAAACCCACCTTAATAGAACATTCTGTGCTGAGTATAATCCTAATTCAGTAGGAGGAATAAACCCTGGAAATTACACATTCTTTTTGATACGTTTTTTAAAAGGAAAATATGTGAAGTGATAGCAGATTAGAAGTTAAAGGAACATTGTCTTTCTATATATTTTGGCAAAGATTATACAATATTTCAAATCAGATGAAAGTATTTAATGAAGACTTTTATGATATAGTCAGAGAAAAAGTGAGGCTTGTGAGAGGATTTTAAGAAACCTATCCAGTTGACAATTTTTGGAAGCAAGGGAAATTCTGAAGAAAAAAATTCTAACACAGAAAATCAAAAACTGGTGACAATAATGTTAAACTTTATGGAAGATATCAATGCACATATTCTCCCAGAAGACTAGATTTCAGCAAAGCACAGTTAAAATGTCTAAACCTTCATGGCTTGTGCTATGGATCAAGGCATTTCCTCTAGAGTGTGAGAACCTTTATTCTTTATGACATTAGTAAAAATATCACGCTGCAAGAAATGCTGTGCTCTGCATTTCTCCATGGAAATTAACCAATTTCAAGAAACAAAAAGTAGTGAAATGTAATTCATTAAAGACAAGTTCAGCATTTGGGGCATCAGCTTACAATTTTCTTTGGGCTACTGTTATCTCTGGAGTATTTGAGAGCAGCATAAAGGGTTGGACTTATTCAGTTATTAAATATCCAAGCTTGCTGCATAACCTCTACATTCTCTGAGCTCGTTTGCAGCAATGAGGGATGTGTGTGTGTTTGATTTGATGCATATGTTTTTTTTTTATGTATTTGTTTGCAGCCTACAAAATTTTCAATCATTTGGGCCCCCAAATATGTTTAAGTCATTTTATTGGGGGCTTGTATAATACTTATCACAACCCGCACAAATGTGTCAAGCACATTTGTACATTCATTGCCATCATCATTCTCAAAGCATTTTATTTCTACTTGAACCTTGGTATCAGCTCCTCATTTCCCCCCCTCCATCCTTGCTCCCGTCCCTCATGAACCAACGATAATTTTGGAGGGGGGTGCATCACTGCCCTCTGGTGGTCGTGGCAGCTACCCAGCGCTGCTCCTGAGAGCCGGCGCTGAATTTGAACCGCCAAGCCCGTTGGGCACAGTTCCGCACTCAACCACTTCTGCCACCGGGGTTCATCCCGATAATTTTAAAATTATTATTATTTTGTCATGTCTTACATTGTCCGACGTCTCCCTTCACTGACTTTTCTGTAGTCCATCCCCTAGGGAGGGGGTTTTATGTAGATCCTTGTGATTGGTTCCCTCTTGGTACCCCACCCTCCTTCCACCCTCCAGATCTCTCCACTCTCACCACTGGTCCTGACGGGTTCATCTTTCCTGGATTCCCTGTACATTCAGCTGTAATCTCTGCCAGTGTACATTCTCTGGCCTATCCTTACTTATAAGGTAGTATTGGGATCATGATAGTGGGGGACAGGAAGCATTTAAGAAGTAGAGGAAAGTTGTATGTTTCATTGTTACTGCACTGCACCCTGGCTCTTCTATTTCCAGCGACCCTCTGTAAGAGGATGTCTAGTTTGGGCTAGAAATTTTGCCTGATCTTTATTCATGGTGATTTTTTTCTTCATTTCAGTAAAGCAGGTTGAAATTGCCTTAAATTTTTATTTTTCATTTCCTTATTTTCAGATATTGTTTGGGATCAATACAGCAAAAGTATATTAATTTATAGCATTTCTAAATTGTTATTCATTACCTCTTGTGAGCATAAAGTAAATTAATATTGATTTTGCTGATAGAAATCAGATTTGTAATATATGGAAGGTAGAAATAAAAGTTATTTTACTTTACTTGTAAATTATTTTTAACAGTCGCAAATTCTATTAACAAACAGGAATAATTTTAAAGAAAATTTTCTAGTTATTTCTGTCAGTTCTTTTGCTTCCTATTTATGATATATATATATATATATATATATATATATATGAAACCCAGCATATGTAGACCTGTGGATACAATAAATTATACTGTCTAGGGGCATGAAATGGAGCTCTGGTGATTAAAAGAAAAATAGTTTCTTTAAATCATCTCTATTTTCTTTTTAGTAATTATTCTTAAAAATAGTACTCTGTTCACTAAGGAATACATGATACTTGTTTTGTGTAACAGCTATAATCCATTGTAAGAAATATCTAGGATTTTTTTAAAGACAGAAACTGCCAATAATTCTCATTTTTAGCATTGTTGGATACTGTATTATTCGATGGCATCAATCTGGTTCTAACCCATCAGGACCTGATGCACAGCAGAGCGGATCATTGCCATGTCCTCTGCCACTCTCACAATTGTTCCCAAGCTCGAGCCAGCTGTTTCTGAAAAAGTGGCAATGCACTTCCTGGAGGGTCTTTCTGTGTTTCCCTGCCCCTCCATTCTTCTACCAACCCTGATATCTGTCTCAAGAGACTGGTGTCTCCTCACAGGTCCAAAGTACGTCAGATAAAGTCTTGCCTTCTTTACCTTGAAGGAACACTCTGGTATTACTGCTTCAAAGATCACTCCAACTGCCTGCTCACTGTCATGGAATCAATGCTGACTCATAGTGTGCTCTGAGACTGTAATGCAAGTTATGCAAGTAGAAAGTGCTGTCATTTTCTGCCGAGCCACTGGTGGTTGCAAACTGCCAACCATATGGATAACCACTGCACCACCAGGGATCAACGATAAATAGTTTTGTTCTATTAACAGACATTAAATATTCTTCTCTAGCACCCCAATTTGAATGCATCCATTTTCTTCATTCTTAGTCAATGTCCACTTTCACATTAATATGAGGAAATTGAACATACCAAGGGTTGAGATAGGCACATCTTAGTCCTGAAAGTAACATCCTTGCTGAAAAATTCTCTAAAGGGACCCAGAGCAGCATTTTACCTAATGCCGTGAATCTTTTGATGAGCATTGATTGTGGATCCAAGCAGACAGAATTATTAAAACCTCAGACTTTTTTCCTCTTTCATAATGTTGACGTTACCAATTATTGAACTTGGGTGGATTTTGGTCTTCTTTTCACTGAGTTGTAATCCATACTGAAGGCTGCAATCCTTGATCTTCATCAGCAAGTTTTTCAAGTCTTCACTTTCAGCAAGAAAGATTTGTCTTTCTACATTTCTACAAATCTACATTTCTGATTGTTAATAAGCCTTCCTCCAATCTCCATTCCCCATTTTTCATCATGTAAGGCAGTGGTTCTGACGATTTGATCAGCATACGTATTGACCCATATCGATGCAACCCAGTCTCAGACCTTTCCTGCTTCTAAAGCATGTACTACTCCCTTGTTCTGGTCACAGAATTGCTTCTTGATCCATGGACGAGTTCCACGTAAGCACGATTAAGTGTGCTTGAATTCTCATTCTTATAGCTTATTATGAAACATCTCTCTGGTGTTCTCTGCTTAGGATCATGGTACATCTCGCTTCAGCAATGCCATCCCTTTTCCCACATCCCATTCTGAATCCAGCTGGAACCCCTGGCAGCTCTCTATCCATATACTGCTGCCACCATTGTTGGATGAACTTTGACAAAATTTTACTTTCATGAAGCATCAATGATATTATTCTATAAGTTGAGTATTTGGTTTGGTCACTTTCTTTGTAATGGGTACAAATGTGGAATTTTTCCCCCCCAGAGAGTTGGCTAAATAGCTTCTTCCAAATTTCCAGGCATAGATGAGAAAGTGCATCTAGTGCTTCAACAGGCCATGGAAGAATTAATGAAAAAATACTAAATGATCCCTGATTAAAAGCAAAGCACTGAAACTGCTATTTAAGGTATTTGCGTATTTCTTTTTGATTGGCATCCCCATTTGCAATATTCTTGATTTATGCAAGCATAATTGGCTGTGTGATTTTTCATTAGCCACATCTTCACTGTAGAAGCAAGATCCTGATCCTTTAGTGGTAGGCCAGTTGGACAATATTCATTGTATTCGATAGATTTGAAAAAAAAATGACTCCTCTTTTGTGAACATATTGTGATCATATTTAAAAAACCCCTTTATGCTTCGTTTGAACTTACAGCAATCTTTCTGAAAGTATTTTTATCTCTTTCAACATATCAAGGGATTACATAATTCACTCATCTTGTGGAAATTGGAGCCATAATACAAAGCAGAAAGTAATGCAGTGTGTCACTCTCTGGTTGTTTGGGGTGTTTCTCTTTACTTTATGTGTTGGCTTACTGAAGTAACAAGCACAGGGAATGAAAATGTAGTATTTAAGCAAAAGTCTAGTGGTTTTTTGAAATGAAATACACATCACAGGCATAGCTTTAATTTTTCATAACTGTGGACAGAATAAACTTTACTATGGCACTGGTTGTCATCATTAGGTGCCATGTAGTCATCTTTGACCACAAGGACCTCATGCACAAAAGAATGAACAATTGCACAGTCCTGTGTGCTTCTTATGCCTGAGTGAGGTAGGTAGGTAGCAGCTGTATCTCACGGAGGGCCTCGCCCTCCTTCTCAGCCCAACCACTGCACAAAGCATCCTGCCCTCTGCCTGGGCTGTTCTCTCCTTACCACAGGTCCAAAGGACCTAAGACAAAATCTTGCCAGTGTTTCCTCTAAGGAGCACTCTGACCTCACTTCTTCAGACACAGATACATTTTCCTTTCAGCAGATCATCAATATTCTTCTCCCACACCACAATTCAATTTTGGATTTCCTTATTCATTGTCAAACTTTCAAATGCACATGAGGCCATGGAGAGTACGTCAGGAGCACTTTCATCCTCAAAGTAAAATCCTTGCTCTTCGACACTTTAAAGAGGTCTTATGCAGCAGATTTACCTAATGTTATTTGTCTTTTGATCTCTTTAGTGCTGCTTCCATGTGTATTGATTGCACATCAAAACAAGACAGTTCTGACCAACTTTAACTTGTATGCCACTTGGTTCCATGGTCCAGTTGTGAGGATAGGGGTTTTTACATTGGGTTGCAATCTATATCCAGAGACACAATCTGTGATCCTTATTGGCAAGTGTTTAATTCCTCCTCACGTGCAGCAAGCAAGCTTGTGCTATCAGAACACCACAGGTTGTTTAATAGGTCTTTCAACAATCCTGATGGTGCTTGCTCCTTCATATAATCAGGCTTCTCTGATAATGGTGCTGCACACAAATTGAACAAGTATGATGAAAGAATGCAACCCTGACACACACCTTGATTTAAAATAGTGAATTCTTCCCTTGTTCTCTTCACACAACTGCCTTTGATCCACATGTACAAGTTCCTAATGAAGACAGTTAAGTGTTTGGACTTCTGTTCTTCTCAAGGGTATCTGCAGTTCATTATGATTCACATAGTTGCATGCTTTTGCATGGTCAATGAAAAACACAAGCAAGCAGCTTTCTTGGCTTTCGGCCAAATGCTATATAACTTCAGCAATGATAGCCCTTGTTCCAGGTCATCTTCTGAATATGGTCTGAACTTCTGGCAGTTCCCTACTGAGGCACTGCTTCATTAATTGTTGGGTGATCTTAAGAGAAATTGTACTTGCTTATGATATTGTTCTATAATTTGAGCATTCTGTGAAGTCATCTCTGGAATAAGCACAAATATAGATCACTTCCACAAATATAGATCACGTAGTGGTCTTTCCATTTTCCTGACATAGGCAATTAAGTGCTTCCTGCTTCTTCAACTGGCTGAAAGATTTCAATTCATATCCCCTCAATTCATACAGCCCTGTTTTTTCTAATGTGTTAGTTGCAGTACATTGAGCGCCATTCACTCTTGCTAATATGCTACCTACTGGAATTGTGCAGTCAACTCTTTTGGGGTACAGTGACTCTGTGTTATTTTCATCTTCTCTTCAGGCTTCCTGCTTTAGTCAGTATTTTGTCCATAGAAGTTTTCAAGATTCCACTCAAGACTTTTTCTTTAAGATTTAGATATGTTGAGCATTGTACTTCTTTTGGGGTTAAGATCCTGTCCATTTCTCCAGATTGTGTTAAATCATAAGATTTTCTGGTTCATTTCTGCTCAACAATGGCTAGGATATCAACCTTTATGTACTCCATTTCATTGTGACCAATTGTACTTGTCCTATATTCATGCTTTATACATTCCAAATTTAGATCATTAGAAAAATGTTGCAGCTGTTTATCCTTACCTTGAGCTATGCCGCATCAGCAAATGATGATCCAGAAGGCTCCACTCCCACTGGCATTACTTGACTCACATCCTTATCATCAAATCTCCGTCAATAAATCAGCTCCTTTTCATCCACATTGAGATTGCATTCTGATCTCAAGGGTACAACTTCTAGCACTATATTTGATAAAGTTCTACTTCCTTTGTTTAGACTTTCAGTAGCTGGCAGTGCTTTGAAGCTAGGCATAACATTTTTAGCGGGTTCTTCCTCTGAAATGTGGCATTTCATTCTTCTTATCCTTTGCAATTTAGAAGCTCTGCTAAAACCTTTTGACTTTGGATGACCTTGTGGCATTGGAAACACCTGGGGTTAGCTTGAAGTATCGCAACAATACCCAAGGCACCCAGAGGACATTTCTAGATGTCTAGATACAGGTATGTACATATGCAGACATAAACTTTTATACAAAGAGAGTGAAATAGATCTATGTACTGATTGCTATATGTGAAGAATTAAGGTCATGGGACAGATGGACATTGGCCTCGACTCAAGTA